>PVJD01012554.1:0-39039 GCA_004026545.1 Mormoops blainvillei | reverse complement strand
CCATAGCTTACTCCCCTAGTAATACTTCTTCGTAATCCTTATACTTCATAGTATTCTCACCATAGCCCAGAAGGTATTTAAGAGAATTGTCCTGGAATATGAACCACCAATTTTTACTCAAAAAATAGGGACGGTACAAAACGAAAAGTGAACTTTGGACACTATTGACACTCTAAGGACAGTACACAGGTCAAGAAGGCTATTTAGTTGCAAATACAGCTTTTGAGACAAAGCAACATCGATGTGAGGGAGAAGCATCGATCAGTTGCCTTCCTTATGCGCCTAGACTGGGGGTCAGACCCGCAACCTCTTGATGAATGGGGTGATGCTCCAACCAACTAAGCCACCTGGACAGGGCCTTTTTTATAGTTTAATATAAATATTTTTATTGCATTTTTTCCATTACCATTTAGTCCCCTTATATCTCCTCTACCCTACAATCACCCACAGTTGTCCATGTCCATGAGTCCTTTTTCCTTTTTGCTGAATCCCTCTACCCTCCCCCACCCCTTAGCTGTCATCCTTGTTTCTATCTGTGAGTCTGTCTCTATTTTGACTGTTAGTTCAGTTTGTCCATTAGATTTCACATATGAGTGAAATCATATTGTTATTTGTCTTTCTCTGACTGGCTTATTTCACTTAGCATAATGTTCTCCTGGTCCATCCATACAGATAACACTTTCTTCTTTTTCATGGCCAAGTAGTATTCTATCATGTATAAAAACCCTAGAAGAAAACATAGGCAGCAAAATCTCGGACATTGTTTGTAGCAATATTTTATCAGATATATCTCCCCAGGCAAGGGGAACAAAGGAAAAATAAACAAATGGAACTGCATCAAACTAAAAAGCTTTTGCACAGCAATGGAAAACATCAACAAAATAAAAAGAAAACCCACAGACTGGGAGAATACATTCACTGATACATCTGATGTGGGGTTACTATCCAAAATTTATAAAGAACTTACAAAACTCAACACGGAAAAAAAAAACAAAAAAACCCCAATCCAATTAAAAAATGGGTAAAGCACTTGAATAGGCACTTCTCCAAAGAGGACATACAATGGCCAACAGACATATGAAAAGATGTTCAATGTCACCAATCATCAGAAAAATGAAAATTAAAACCACAATGAGATAACGTCTCACACTTGTCAGAATGGTTATCATCAATAAATCAACAAACAAGTGCTGGCTAGGATGTGGAGAAAGGGGAACCCTTTTACACTGTTGGTGGGAATGCAGATTGGTGCAGCCACTGTGGAAAGCAGTACGGAGATACCTCAAAAAATTAAAAATGGATCTGCTTTTGACCCAGCTATCCCACTTCTGGGAATGTATCAGAAGGAACCTAAAATACTAATTTGAAAGAACATAAGCACCCCTGTGTTCACTGCAGCATTATTTACAATAGCCAAGATATGGAAGCAGTCCAAGTGTCCATCAGTAGATGAGTAGATAAAACAACTATGGGACATTTACACAATGAAATTTTTTTTTCTAATGAAAGCTAAGGGCTGATTCAGAGGGCAGAACCAAGAGCCTAGAGGGAGGAACCAAGAGCTGGAAGTGACAATTTGCAGCAGTAGCACTATACCCTAATGAGAAAACTGGCACCTGGATTTCATGACTGCTATGGGCCAGTGATTGCTGTGTATTCCCTGCTTTTCCAAACCTTTAAAATAGGTCAGTCTATAGCAATTTACCTGTGCCAGCCCTGCCATTGGGTGTTGGGTGTTGCAGGGGTTTGGGGAAATAGGGAGATGTTGGTCAAATTGTACAGTTTCAGTTATGCACTGTGTGAGGTCTGCCCAGAGAAAGTCCAGTCATTGTTAATGTAATAAGAATGAGACATTGATGTAACCTGGCAGCCAAGGAGAGTGGATTGGTGTGTGTGTGTGACCATTGATGACTTTACTGTACTAGTCAGTGGGGGCAGTAGATACCGTTGAGTGAGCATGTGTACTGTGTGGCTGTCACATTCAAAATGACTGAGCAAGTACAGCAACGAATCTGTATCAAATTTTTCGTTAAGCTTGAACATTCCTTCATGGAAACTATTCAGATGATTCAGAAGGCCACAGCTAAGGGCAACTGGTGATTGGCAGCTTCATCACAACAACATACCTGCTCATGTATCATGTCTCATGAAGAGTTTTTTGGCGAAACATCAAATCACCCAGATGACTCAGTCCTCCTACAGCCCACATTTGGTGTCCTGCAACTTCTGGCTTTTCCCAAAACTAATATTACCTTTGAAAGAGAAGAGATTTCAGTTCATTGATGAGAATCAGGAAAATACAGCTGGACAATTGATGGTGATGGGGAGAACTGTGTGAGGTCCTAAGGTGCCTACTTTGAAAGGGACTCAAGTGTCATTGTCCTATATACAATCTTGTATCTTCTTCAATAAATGTCTCCATTTTTCATACTATGTGGCTGGATACCTTCTGGACAGACTTAAATAACACTTAAGGGATCTAATGGACTGATAACCATAGTTAATAATACTACATTATATACTTAGAATTTGCGAAGGTTTTATATTTTTTATTTTATTTTATTTTTTTAATCCTTACCAGAGGATGTGTTTAGAGAGATGAAGGGGTGGGGAGAGAAACATTGATCAGATGCTTCCCATATGAGCTTCAGCTGGGGTTCGAACCTGCAACCTAGGTATGTACCCTTATTGGGAATTGAACCCACAACCTCTTTGTGTCTGGGATGAGCTCCAACTAGTTGAGCAACCTGGCCAGGGCTGCTAAGATTTTAAATCTTAAATGATCTCATCTCATACAAAAAGTGATAACTATGTGAGCTGAAGGATATATTAATTATTTTGATTATGGTAATCATTTCACAATGTATACAAATATAAAAATAGCATATTGTATACCATATATATACTTTCTATTTTTTCAGTTATACCCTTGATAAAGCTGGAACAAAAAAATTTGGTTGTGGGCATTGAGGAGGGCAGATAATTTTTCTCTTTAGTTTATAATTCCTCAATTTAGGAGCTGTACCCAAAGAACTGGACTAAGGAACCTAATCTTCACCTGGGCCTTAGATGATAAAATTCTAGGCTTCAAGCAGATATTTAGATCTGAGGGTCTTGGGGAAGAGGATGGGTGTATTTTGCATGGGAGGTGATGTGTGTTATAGCTGTGCGGTAGATTATGTTAGATTCCATCTTCCACAGAAAGCCACACCAAAAAAATTTCTCCCATTCCACATGCTCTTCCCACTATGTGACTTTGACACTCCTCCTATCAAGAAGTGATAGGAGGTTCCTTCCCCTTAATAAGGGCAGGATTGTACCTATAGTAGAAGTGATGCTGTATGACTTCTGAGAGGTGGTCATAAAAGCTGGTACAGTGTCCATCTGGTTCTCTTGAGGGCTTGCTCTTAGCATCCACGAGGAAACCCAAGATGGACAAAAAGCTATGCCGACAGCCCCAGCTGAACTTCAGGCCAAAGGCCAGCACCCACTTTCTAGGTGCCTGATAGGTCTTAATAGCAGAGCCTCTTGCCCCCAGTTGAATGCTGTGGCATGGAGCAGAAACAACTTGCCCTTGCCAAGCACTGCCAAAATTGCACCTTGATAATCAAAGCAAATGGTTGATGCTGTCTTAAGCCATTAAGCTTTGGGATAGCATGTTACGCAGCAATACATACCTGGAGTACCTTCTTCCTGTTTCCCTTGCTATTGTCTTCTCTCCTTATTTTCCATAACTTTTCTAGAAGATAAAGCTGATCAAGTCATGTCCCAAGCCTTTCTTATGTTTCTTTCCGTCTGGATTTCTGCCACTAAACTGTAATCACCTGGAGGCTATGAATGATTTCTTAGTATTATAATAGCATTAAAATTTTACTGAATAAATCAATTATCAAAGTATTTTGTTCCTGGATCCTTAATAGGATCTCTAATGGAGTCTTAACTCATAACATGGAAATTCTGTGAAACTGACTACCAAATTAATGATACCTCTAATTTCCCTTTAATGAGTCTAAGGGAAACATTTTTTAAAAAAATCAATCCACTTGCCTGTGTTAAAGTAGTGTGTACTTATAAACTGAGAGATGTCCTTGATGAAAACATCTTATGACTAAAAAAAAATATGGTAGGAAAAATCATCACACATTTCTTCATAAGCAAATGATATACTGTTTTGCCTAAACCTTAATAATCTGACTTTGATAAATACTGAACTAAGTACAAACATAGTTCTCCTTTATCATATAAAAGCATAGCTTATAAGCAGTTCTCAATACCTAAGTATAACATTTACTATTACATTCTGAGAATTCCAATTTTTTGTTAGTTCAATACTCTATTTTTTCTAAGTATTCCTTTAGTCCTTCTATGACACATAACCACTCCCAAATTCCCCTACAACAAATTCTTGATTTTTGTGCATTCTTTTTTGGTTTTGTTTACTAATAATTATTTCCACCCAAGGCAAACAAACTACTTTCTCTTTTATTATTTATGTTAGATTTTTATAAAACTCATTTCCTCCAAGGGTATTTGGTATACAGAGGGTTTGTGTGTGTGTGTGTGTTTTGTTTGTTTGTTTGTTTTAATGAACATCTTCCCAGCATTGCAATAGCAAAGAACAACAAAGTCAGAAAGAAAAGATCACAAGTAAATGATAGAGTAACAAGGACAAGGTCAAAAGTAAATGGGGGTCAGCGTATTGGTAGACAGCAAGAATTCAGGGAATTGTGAAAATATAATAACTATATCCAAATCACGTTCAACACTGTAGTGCTTCCCTTGGGATAAGAAGGTATTCTGACCTCTCATTTTAAAGTTGACTTCAGGATCCCTGTTTCCAGGTCACTCTTCTCTCTTCTGTCTCTATATTTGTGTCAAGAACAAGAAATTCAATAGCAGTCCCTGCTCTTTGTACATTATGCTGGATTTAAGCGAGGCTAAATGTGGAAGCGGCCTGAAGTCAATGATTCTCGTTAACTCCTTTATATTTAAACTCATTAAAGCAATTAATCAATATACCACATTGGTGAGGGATGGGGAATGTTGACAGTGGATTTGAAATAAAGGAAGGCACAGCAGGCAGCGAAGACAGTTCTGTGGGTCCCTCGTCCTGAGTGGTGACAGGACTTCTAAGGGAAAGCCTGGTAGGTCATGCTTTCAAAAGTGGAACCTTAGATACTCTGAGTGGGGACTCAGAGGCAGAACTAAGCTGACTTAAAGATAGTGAAGAAATGTGATCTTTCACACACTGGTTTTGTGCACAGACTCATTCAAAAGTGTGACACCTTCAGCAAAGAAAAATAGGACACACACACCAATGTTCCTTCTCTACCCCACAGGAGTATTCATGTTTCCATTGTGGAGACTGTGATTTCTTGGAGATATTTTTGATGGGGGAAAAAATAGCTAAGTCTTTCAACAGCTTCTTTAAGAGGTATTAATGAGCCAAGTATAGTTAGTGAACAAAACATCAAAGAACTTTTTAATTCTCCAGCAGATAAAAAGGAAATCTTTAGTTGCTTGTGCAGGTTGATAAAGTTACAAATTTACAAAAGAAATAAACCTGTTACAACCAACATAGCTTCAACTGGTACCAAGAGAAGCTTCCAAGAAGAGTGATTATAGGCTACTTAGTTTTTGCTTTGCTGAGAGCCTTAAGAGTAGTGAGGGAAAAGAAAGAAAAAGAATGTGTGTGAAGCAAGAAAGAAATGCAAAGTAGGGAAAAGCAAAGAGCTGTCTCAAAATCTGCTTGAGAAAATGGGTCTGCTTTAAAAAGTTTCCATCCATGGTAGAAACTCTAATTCTTGCAGTATGCTAAAGCACAGAATTTTTAGCATCTTACAGAGTGAAGTGAAATAAATGGAAACAGAACTTCAGGAACAAAAGCTACGCACCATAAAAGGCCTGACACACCTTTTCTCAGAATGGGCAGAATTTTACTTATAAAGTCTTTTCATAAATATTGAATGGGACAGAGAAAGAATCTGTTGAATTTTCAAAATAGTTCCCTATCCACCAATGAATACTGTATCATTCTAAAATACATATAATATGTAATATTTTTAACTGAGCAGCCACTATACAATTTAGTGTGAGTCCATTATGTTTTTGCTTTTTCATGATGTCTAAATACATCAGGCATTATAATTGTTCACACACATATGGTAGGACCTAGGGGCTTCTACTATTACATTGAATCATTATTTTTAATAGCTTTTCCCCCATGAATATAATGGTAATCAGTGTTTATTCTCTATATTTAAAAAGTTTTTAAAATATAGATTTTAAAAATTTCCTAAAATGCCAGCTCTTAGAAGTAACTAACATTAATATTTATGTCTTCAACAAATATCTATTCATTACATACTTTGTGCCAGGTCCTTGTCTTAGAATAAAAAACACAGCAGAATTTCTATTCTCCTAGTGAGAAGAGACAGAAAATAAACCAATAAACAAAAAAATTATTAAAATCTAAAAAAAATGAAGGAAATAGAAAGGCTAATGTAATATTGTAGAGACAGAGGAGAGTTTGAGCTAACAGGGAAAGGTTGGTCACTTTGACAAGGCAATCCCTGAGTGAAGAGTTAGCTGCTAAGAAGGAAGTAGTTGTGGCAAGATCCAAGGGAAGATTGTTTTGGGAACACAGACCAGCACAAGCAAAGGTCCTGGGAGAGAAAATGAGCTGCTGATGTGGGAGAGACGGAAGAAGGCCAGTGTGGCCAGAATGTTGTGAACGAGGGACAGAGTCAAAGGAGAGGATGTTAAAGAGCTGGATGGGGGCCTGATGGTGTAGGGTCTTGGAAACAATGGAAAACAATTTGGATTTCATTTCGGTGATTTCCATTATAGGAATCACATGATCTTTTTTAGATAAAACATTCCCTTTGCTGTGCGCAGGTTAGATCACAGGAAACAAAAGGGTAAACATGGGTGTATCTGTCAGGAAGTTGTTATGGAAATCCAGTTGGCTTGGGCAAAAGGGAATTAAGATTCAGGATGCATTTTGGATAAAGATAATATGAGTTGCTAATAGAATAGATCAGAGTATAAAGAAAAAGAAGGGATCAAAGATAATTGTTGGGATTTTAGTCTAAGCATTTTGGTGCTTAGTGGTTCTATTTACCAAGTAGCAACATTTAATAAGTAAAAGTCCTTTTATCACACAGGAAAAAATACATCATCAAAATTGTACCCATTTTTGGTTAGCTGCTCAGAGGAGCTCAGAGACCCAATTAGCATTAAATTACAATTATTAGTATCTGAGATTTCTGACATACTTTTTAAAATCTACCTAAATAATTTATGATCTTTTTGTTGTTATTTATTTAGGGTCCTATTTTATAGGTCAATGGAAGGCTTACTTTTTATTAGTGAATGGTTATTTATTAAAAATAAAAGTGTGTCCCTAACCAAGGACATAACCCATATCCCAAGACTGAATATTTATTTCCACTTTATTTCTTCTTTTGTTATGGCTGACTTGGGTCCTTTGCCTATTTTAGGGGTGTGTGTGTGTGTATGTGTGTGTCTGTCCCCATTAACTTAAAAACACACTTTTAAAAATATTTAGAGCATTAACCCTTCATCTGCATGCAATCTCAATTTGTCATTTGCCTTTCTATTTTGTTTTTGTTTTCTTATATATAAATATATTTAATTTTCACATAAATTTATCAACATTTCCTTCATGATTTCTTGTGATTATAATGCTATGCCAGTTAAATATTCACTTTTTGTACTTATCTTTCCAAACTACTTGAGACTAAATCAGTCATTCATGAAATTGGTTTTTTGGGGGGGCCTTGAATCTTAGGGATGTGATCTTTCATGAAGTAACTGCATCTTTCCTGGCAATTCCGCTTTTGAGTGCTCTGTCTCCCAGGATTTTCACTGACAACTTACTTGGCAGGTCATAACATTTTACACAACTAGTGATGCTGTCATTTCATCACCACATATTCCAGTAATAAAATTATCAAATCCGTTCAGAACATCAAATCAATTCATTAGAGGTGGAAGCAAAACAAACCCAAACAAGGAATGAAAAAGAGCAGGAACTAAAATTGAATACAGATAGATGCAAACCAACAGTTTATCAATAGATCGTACAGCCACATAGAGCAAACACTTACTTGATGTATTTCCACCAAAAGGAACCAGAGATTCCTAAATAAATGACTGGCTCCAAGTCTGAGGCAGGGAAAGCACAAGGGGAACTGGAACATTTTATGCCAGCAACAATACACTAAAAATGAGTAGGTTATGCTGTAAGAAAAAAAGCACAACAAAAAAAATCCCCAAACTATAAGTCCATAATATTTATTTGAGAGAGAGAAAAGGGAGGTAGAAGGTCGCTCTTCTTTGTAAAGCATTTCAGCTAATAAACACAGAAGGGGGACTTTTGGTTACTGGTCCAGCATATAAGAAACTTGGAAGTTATCACACCATCCCAACGAGTAAAAAGATGAACAAACAAACTTAAAAAGTCAACAGCTCTTCTTATCTGTCAGGGGAGCGCAGTCACAGAGCAAAACACTGCCTCAAAAATTGGACAGACAGGGACAGAGAATCACAACCTGCTGGAGCAAAAGCCAATAGGCAGAAATCGCTGCAGAAACCGGCGCCAGGATAGAAAAACCTATGTGTAATTGACAGTGGCTGGAGGCTCAGTGTGAACTCCTCTGAGAGTTAAAAACTCCAAGAGGTCTAGTCATGAGGGATCCCCCATGCTTTTGTGAGTTTTACCTCCAGGAGCTCTCACAGAACATCAAAGAAAAGTCCCCAGTGCTTCCATCAGTGGGTGGGAAAGAAGAAGGGGGAAGCTACCACTTTGAAATAAGCCAAAACATTCTGTTCTTGTTTTTTTCTGTTCTTAACGAGACCCGCCCTCAAGAGTAACTAGTTATCATATTTTGCCATGTATAGTGAACTCCCATGTATAATGTGCACCCATGCTTTTGACCCAAACTTTCAGGACAAAAATCTTCTAATTTTTTGATTCAATTTTTTTATTCATTTATATTGAGAAACAAAACTGATTATCATATCCTGGGGTATTACTTTGCATATGGATATCATTATTGCTTTCTAGAGTTACACTTTTAACACATAAGCGTAAATAAAATAATTAAAAACATGTATATAGATATGGAATTAGTACTCCCTGTGTATAATGTGCATCTTTATTTTTTCTTCAAAAATTTGGGCAAAAAATTGCACATTCTGCGCGGCACTATACGGTGATCAGAGCCTGCTGGGGTATTACCAGAGCCTCACTGACCTGGAGGAAGGGAAGCACCCAGCCCCAGCCACTCCAGCCGTCCTGTCTGCCTAAAGGGGAAGGTGGGGCAGAGAACTGAGAAGCACTTGTGAAGTTCACAGCCCAGGAACACAGGCTCACTGACAGACAAAGCCGAAAGATGGGCCTGCAGAACACTTCCCAGCCATTCCCACCTTGCCACCACTTTACTAAAGGCTTATTTATTGGAGTTCCTTTTACCCAATACAACATGTCCACCTTTGAACAAAAATTAAAAGGCATACTAAAAGGCAAAAACCAGTCTGAAGAGACAGAGCAAGCGTCAGAGCCAGGTTCAGACATGGCAAGGGTATTGAAATAATCAGATCAGGAATTTAGAACAACTATGATTAATATGCTAAGGGATTTAATGAAAAAGTAGATAACATGCAAGAAAAGATGAGCAGTGTAAGCAGAGAGACAGAAATTCTAAAACAGAATAAAAAAGAAATGCCAGAGATCACAAACACCCTAATAGAAATAAATGTTTAAAGCCCTGGCTGGGGTAGCTCAGTGGATTGAGCATCGGCCTATAAACCAAAGGGTCACTGGTTCGATTCCCCAGTCAGGGTGCATGCCTGGGTTACGGGCCAGGTGCCCGGTAGGGAGTGTGTGAGAGGTAACCACACATTGGTGTTTCCCTCCCACTCTCACTCCCTTCCCCCCTGCCTAAAAGTAAAATAAATAAAATCTTTTTTTTAATGCCTTTGATGGGCTTATTACTAGACGAGATATGGCAGAAGAAAAATTTCTGAGCATGAGGTTGTGTCAATAAAAACTTTCCAGCTGAAGAGCAAAGAGAAAAATGACTAAAAAGACAAAAAAAGAACAGAACAGAATATTCAAGAACTGAGGGATAACTGTAAAAAGTGTAACCTATGGATGGTATAATTACAACATCAGAAGGAAAAGAGAAAAAGATACAGAAGAAATACTTGAAGCAATGATGACTGAGGATTTTCACAAAATAATGTCAGACAGCAAACCATAGACTCAGGAAGCTCAGAGAATACCAAACAAGAGAAATACCAAAAACACCAAAGGAATAATAAAATGAGAATTTGAAAAATTAAAATATAAACAAAGAGTCCACACCTGATAAATTTATTTTAAAAAGTTCTACATCCCAAAACAAAACATCCTCTAATTTCAAAACAGATAGTTTTTCTATCAAGATAAAAAATAGCACATACAGGGGAGAAAATATATCTTACTTCTTTTGATTCAACTGTATGAAGAGTAATTCACACAGCAGCCTAGAGCCTCTGCTCTTAGTCAAAGTAACATTTTCCCTGCACGCATGTTTTATTGTCAGCCCTACAACCCTATTGGGAGCTCTGAGGCAGAGCGGAGGAAGCTCGTGCTTTCACTGCCAGCACCACCAAGACCCCCGTCCACCCAACAGCCTTATCCTGAATGTGCGTGGTAAGCAGGACGTGTGCCCGGGGCAGGGTAGATGGAGGCCTAAGTCCAGCTGGCAGAGAGAAATAACCTAGAGTCAGATCTAAGCTGTCAGGAAGTGATCCCACCATTCCTGTATTCCCAGGCTTCCAGTGGGCAATGCCTTCTGCTGGCCAGATGTATCAGTGAAGAGGATAGAAACAAATTGAATTCTATACAAACAGGCTAAAGAGTTAGTTAATCTAAGGAACCCCAATCAAAGACTAAATAAATGACTTTAATAGCTTCTCATTCTAGATGGTACATAAGAATATAGCTGTTCTTTTGACCTGACATGTAATACAGTATTTCATCCACTGGATCACATACTCATTAGGCCAGGAATAATGGGGTGTGTTTTTTTTTCACCACATGTGGTCAATGGCTAACATGACAACAATATTTTATTTCCCCTTGTATTCACATATGAGACAATGTGACGTTGCAGCTACTCCTATAAAGAGGTGGAATGTCCCCCTCTTCTCAAATGGAGGCTATCCTTGTGGCTTGCTTGAATGAAAGGACACATCATAATTAATGCTGTGCTAAGTTGCAGGCATAGGCCTCAAGGGGCCTTTCATACTTTTACAAACTGGTCAATGTGAACAAGCCCAGGCCACCCAGCTGGGGCATGAGACCACTTCAACTAGACACAGGTAGCTGAGGCCATTCTAGACTAGCCAGCCTCAGTTGACCCTACAGCTAAGTGCAGAGATACATTAGTGGGCCAAGCCAAGGCCAGAGGAAAAGCCCAGCTCAACCCAGCTAAAAGGCCAACTTGCAGAATCATGAGCTAAATAAAGGGCTGTTGTTTTAAGCCATAAAGTTTAGGGTGGTCTACTATGCAACAAAAGCTAACTGATACACTACAGTTCTTAGTGACTACCGTAGTACCAGGCATGTAAAAGGCACACATCACAAGTTGTATAAATACGTTGTTAAATAAGTTAATGCATCTAACACAATGCCCATGGCATGCTAAGTACAAAGATATGCAGAGAACAGACATGGTATCTGTCATCAAGGAGCTTTCAGGACAGCAGAAAAGAAAAACAATTAGATCATATTTGCACAAGATACAGTGGCAATCCATGATAATGGCATGTTCAGTATAATGGGAGAGATTCCTAGGACCCAGATTAGAGGTAGGGGTTAGAGACAGCTCAATTAGGGAGTGATTCCTGTAAGTGTTAAAAAAAATTAGCAAAGTAACTAGCTGAAGTAATGGGGTGTGTGTGTGTGTGTGTGTGTGTGTGTGTGCGCGCACGCGCGCGCACACAAACAGAGAAAGGTATAGAAGGTCACAAAGGAAGCTGCTCAGGAAAACGGGACTGAAGCAGGGAGGGGAAGATGAAAAACTGAGCGGTCACTCTATCATCAGCTGTGTGGACATCAGCAAATTACTTCAGCTAAGTGTTCATTTCCTCATCAGCAAAATAGGATATGAATTGTACTTGGCACTGCGTTGTTTGGAGCAATAAGTAAGATGCTCTGTGTAAAGTGCTAGCACAATGCCAGCAAATAATGTATACTTAATAAAGGTTGTCTCTTATTATTGTTTTTATTGTCTTGTGGTCATAAGCACATATTTCTTTGGGTTTACAAGTGTTTCAAAGAAGAAAACACATCTTAATCACAGAGACCACTGAACACTACGAATATAAATGAAAATCTTGAAAAGAAGCAAATTCTTTACCTGATTTTTTATATTATATGCTTCTGTAATAAATTAAATCAATAAAATGAAAGTGGAGAACAGGTTTTCCAGACAGAAGGGACAGCAACTATAAAGACAGGAAACAGTGAAATTGTACAGCATAAATGTGAGACTGCAAATGTCAAATATGACCAAAATATAATGTGTAAGAGACAAGGTTCTGACTGATAAGGCAGAGAAAACACCAAAAGCCAGGTCATATAGGGCCTCATATGTAAAGCAGAGTTCAGAGTTTATTTCAAAGGCAATGAGGAGCCATTGCTACATTTTATTTGAAATTAATGTGTGTATCAGTCTGGGAGATGGGGAGATACAGGGATGTTGAGGACAAGGCTTTAAAAATTAAGATTTGGGTGATACACTGAATGAGATAGGATCCCAGTCTCTGCCCACGCCTGTGATCTCCACTTCTCCGTGTGCCACGCCTTCCTTTTGCCCTCTCTGTCAAATCAGAGTGCCGTTCCTGTTTCTGCACCTGCGGCTTGGGATTGCCAGCATGAATGTCTTAGACAGCAATTAGAAAAGGAATGATAATTATTTATAATATTATATAACCCGGGCCTAATAGAATTAAGTTACAAACATTGCATATTTAGATTTACCCCATTCCCAAGTCTCAGAAGTGAAAATTAGTAATTTTTCCTGTTGCTACAGAAACCCAAACTTACAAGAGCTCTGCTGCTCAGTTAACCAATCCACAATTTTTCAAATATCCAAGTTGATTATTTTAACTCTGTGGCTCTGAATTTCATAACTTTGAAATTTTGTTTAATGTCAGATCCTATATTAAAAGCCATGTTATGATTTATCCCATAAAACTGGAATGCTTGGGAAAATTAAAACTGACAGAGAAAACTTCTACGACGCAAAATCCAACATGAAAAATGTTGAGTAACTTTTGTTACTACACGGGTTCCTATATTCAGTTCAGCAAGAGCAACCACTGGCCCCTCTCCCGTGCCCAGGATCAGCAGCCCCCGCAGACCGTGGCCCACAGTGACCCTGCTTACCAGAGACTCACCTGTGGATCCGTATTTTCAAGCTTCATATTTGTGTTCAGTTTATGTTCAACTACACTACAATGTGCACTTAAAGTACGTTAGCTGTTTTAAATTCATCTCCTATACCACCATATACAGCAAGAATGAGTCTATAAAGAATAAATATCATTTCTGACTAGGCTGGGAAAGTTAAGACATCTTCTCCAACATCTAGTAATCCTTCCTTGCTTCTGTAAAGTGTTTCTAATCAACTGCACACTTAAATAGGCAAGACTATAAATGAATAAACAAGATTAATATAAAATAATGTTCCTTTGGAGAGATGAACAGCCATAAGCTCCTCCTCTACCATTATCTATTATGAAAAAAATTATTTATCCATATTCATGTGCCTCCTTGAAAGCTATTTCAAATGGTCCTAAAATGTTTCCTATTATTAGGCCTGTAACAGTCCATCCCAGTATGCTATATACATTCTGTACAATTCTCATCCTTGGGATATTCTCAGTAAACGAGGGCTATTTTAGCAGCTTTTGGCCAGTTCGTGAATTGTAGAACAAAGATTTGTATCCAGGCAGCCCAGCTCCAGAGTCTTTGCTCTCAACCACCACGTTCTATGTCTCACTACCACTGAAGCTGAAGCTGCCAGCCCAAAACACATAGAAAGCACTCAGTACATGTTAGCTATTATTTGCATTGTTTGACCTGGGATATAGATGTGTGTTCATATCTATATCTATATCTATATCTATCTGTGACACATATATTATATATCGCACATGTATAAATGTGATCATTTTTGAAAATTCAAGACAATGAAAAAACTAACCGAAGGAGAAAGAATTAAAATATTGCCATAAATAAAGAACTTAAAACAAAGTAAAATGTAGAAGCTGTACTTGTGCCATGTGTTTGCTTTGGTCAACTACGGTCATTTACTTTGTTTTGGTAAACAGTTCTGATCCACGATAAGTGCAAAAATAGCACAAAAACGATAGTGATGAATCAGATGTTCCACAAAGAAATCAAAGGAGACTGTCATGCTGAATGTTAAGATAAAACTTTGTGGGCTCAAAGCCTAGGGAACCTAAGAGACAAACCGACAGTACTAATAATAACAACAACTATTAAGGGTTGGTGAGAATCCCTTATTTCTCAGAAGGCACACCCGGCGCCATACATTCAGCAATCACATCCTCCTGTGGGTCTTGGTGAACCCCTGTGTGAGTTTCAAGGGAAAGATAAAGACTTACCCTTTAAATTTTTATTAAAAAGGGTCTGTGTAAAATAGAAAGTTCTTGCGTAGCATTTGAATTATTTTGCTAAAATAAAATTTTTCCAATGTACTGATACTTTAATTTGGATATATTAAGAAAATTAATTTTAGATAAAATATAAACAAAGTATTATTTTATTATAACTGTATATTCCATCACTTAATAAAAGCTTTATTTTTTTATTCAAGTAATAATTGACATGAAATTCTTTAAAGGTGAATTAATCGTTTTACAATAAATAAAAATATTCATAATACAAAATGAAAGTAGCATACTGATATATGCATTTACGCGGCATCTCGATATAATGAAAGTAAGTTTATTTGACCATTCATTGAAATGGTATTATAGTCTGCTACAGCAGAACCTTACTTTCCAATGTTCTTAATTAGTATAATTTCTGCAGACATTCACAAAAACACAACATGAGTCCGAGTCACCAGGAAGTGATATGTCAGGAGTGGAAGAGGGCCCAGACAACTTGAAAGTGCATCTTGTATTTGCAAACAAAGGGGAGAAAGAGGAAGGTATGCTGTTAAGGTTCAAAGGGTTTTCAATAGGACTCTACAGCAAGCTTCAGCTCCTACTTGGCCTGACCTCATGCACCTAAGACAGAACCTTATAAGGAGTTTACAGCACAGTGTTAACTCAGAACTGGACATTCTTGTGGAACTTCAATTCATTACTAGGGTATCTGTCTGTCTTGTCCTGGGGAATGCTGGGACCCACAAAACTTTTCACAGGAATCAAGTTTTCGTGTGATCACTTGTAACCCAAAAAAGGACATTTAAAAAGAACCCTAGGAACTTTTGCAGAGTCCTGAAGAGACTTAGGCTGAGATGCAGGGAAGACAGTGTTTCATCCTCACAGTCCAAGAGACTATCTTAATAACGGAACATTCAGGGAGCTTCTGCCACCAGAGCGAAGCCTTGGGTACTCTGCTACTTCATGGGGAAGTCCAGTAATTGTCCCTCATAAGAGCTTCCATCAGGAGGAGCAAGGACAAATGTCAGGCTAAACAAAACTTGTGCTAGTAGGTGTTTGTTCCAGAATGATTCATCTTTAAGAGAAAAATAATTAAGTCTGAAATGGGCACACTCTCCAGGACAAATATGATGATTAAGCTTTCAATATTCTCCACACTGAGGAGGGAAGGAAACATTTTCCCCACCATGTCTTGCAGGTTTAGAGGCCCAGAAACCCCAAGCAGAGGTTGGAATCTGTTACTGAGTCCCTAAAAACACCAAGTGTAGTCCACTGGAAGGAGGTTACTCTAGTTTCAGACTTATAGTATATTTTGCAGTTGTGATCTGTTGCCAGTTGCTACCATTTCTTATTTTGTGACATTTTCCTGGGGTGGTGGTCACCTGCAAGCATCTTTCCAGGGAACCACCATGCCGCTTTCTTAGAACATATAGTTTTGGAGGAACTGACAAAAGGTGGCCTGCTCCTGACCCAGGTCTGGCCAGAATACACTATTCCTCTACACAAAGTGATGATGCAGTCACCTAAGGCAGGGCACTGAGCCTCAGAGGGTCAGACCAGGACTTGTGCCGAAGCTCTCTACAGAGATGCTTCCCCTGGGCAGGTTAGCTGTCAGGGCAATGTAAGTCTGTAGCTGTGGGAAGTCTCCTTTGCTTCCATATGTGGGGGAGCCTGCCAACACAGAGGACAGCAGAGTCTGGGGCAGGAAGAAAAAGGGAGAAGCGCGGTGTTCTAATGACACTGGGAGGACCCTGGGATCCTGGCAAGTCTGAAGTCATGTGTGTCTCTGGACATCTCAGATACTTGAGCCAATAAAGTCCCATTTTGTTCAGCCTGGTTTGAGCTGGCTTTTCTACCACCTGACAATCAGAGAATTCTGACTTACTTGCCTGTATTTCCACTCACTTCCATTAGACCAGCATTGATTGAGGACCCACTGAGGACCCGGACCTGTGCAAGGTGCTAGGACAACAAATATGAGTGAAGCAGAGTTGCTGATCTCAGGGGAGTATTGTACATGGCAATAAACCTAAGATTTAGAGGATCCCTCCAGGTTAGCAGGCCACGTGCTGTTTTTGAAAGCACAGGTCATGGCTGTCCGTACTGACCTCATCTCACTGGACCAGAACAGTCATTTTGAAGGGCAAGGAAAGGGAATAACACCCAACTGGAGAGCATGCTTTAGAAAACATAAAACTCGCAGTGTATTTTTACAAACTAATAAACAAAGAATAAATCATTCTTGAGAAGCTAGTCTATGAGAAGCAGAATATTTACCATCTATAAACAGTATTCTAAAACACAATAGTAAATATTGTATTTAAAACTCACTGTACTGAAAATAATCACATAGAAAAATAAATTCATAGCAAATTTAGGTAAGTGTTAATTGTGAGGAGGACAAAAAAATTAACCCAGAGAGAGTATGAAGCATGGGTACAATATAACTTAGGAGTTCATTTAGGTAGTTTTGCATTTAAAATAATTTACTTTGATAAAATTAATTAATAATCATTTTCAATCCAAAACTGCATGAGGAAACCAATTACCTTTCCAAATTGACATTTACTTAGTTCATGCTATGAATTAAGTACTCTGGAAGACACAATGTTGAGACGTGTCATAGAATTTGCTCTTAATAAGCAAAAAGTAGCATTTCCTCCTGAGAATATAACAGCACCCTTCAAAAAACTAGAGGAGAACTTCAAGCTGAGTCAAGAGACCTTTCCCAATGATTTCATATTAGTGTCATTCACCACTTATAAATCATAACAGTAACACTTTATTACAAAAGTTTTTAAGTAGGTCATAATAAAAAAGATAAAATAAGAATTAGCATATAACTTTTATAGAAGTAAATCTGGTAACAGTACAAAGGTTTTCATGTACAGAACACTCTAAGTAAAACTGAGCTGTAAAATTTGGCTTTCACTCTAACTTTTCTGAACTCTCAGCCTTTTTATACCATTCTCTAGGTGCCATGTGCCTCTCACTTCTATTAATTTGGAAAATTCTCCAAATTTTAAAGGCATTTCTCTCCTTTTGTCCAAGTATTGACCATCCACAATTCTTAAGCAGGGACAAATGATATGCTGGTATGTTGCCTGGAAAGCAATTTTCTTTAGGTGGGATATGGCTAGAAAAGCTTCAGTCAATTTTCAGTCTATTTAGTTTCGCCATTCAGAAGCACTAGGAATGGTTGTACCGAAAGGGAGTTGGGGGGTTCCCTTCCACAGCATGGTTAAGCCAGCTGAAGGAATCAACCAAACCGACCTGTGCACTATAATTAAAAAGATAAGACATCCGTGCTCTGTATTCCTCTTTATTTCCATGCATCAGGGCTTATTTTCTTTTCCTCAGTATTCTAGTAACAATTTCTTTAAAAGACTGAGCCTTACCTGAGCTGCCCTAAGGGAAAGGGGCTTTTTTACTCTCTGTTCAAGTATTCTTTGTTTCAGGAACAGTTATGGGAGCAGCCGGCCCCACTCGGGACCCCAGGAGGAGGACCAGATGGAAACCCAGACCCTTCCCTGAAAGTCAGGACAGCTCCCTCCTTTCAGGTCCCAGGCCTTGCCACACTTTATTAACTGGCCCAAAGCAACCTCACAAAATAATTCACAGCCAGGTGTTAATGATTAAAAGTAAGTTTAAGGTATTATGCTCTGACACTAGCCAACAATACATTTTAAAAGAGTGAAGCAAAGAGGATGGAATATTACAATGGGATCTCAAAGACCAGGCAGCTTGTAAAGTTTGTAGATCAATAAGCATCCCAGCAGCTTTTGAATAAAATCAGTTTCATAAAAGTGATTCCATCTGTCCTAAAGGAAAGCTGGCCTTGCTAACAGCTGGTAAATCACCCATATCCAGACACCTTCCCCTCTGCACCTTCTGTGCTGTTTCTTATGTGTCATGGTATCCACCATGCATGTAATAAGGACCCTCACATCTAGTGGATGCTAATAAATGTTTGTAAAGGGGTCTTAGCATGGAAGAAACCCAAAAGAATCAACATAGCCTTGAAAGTGTGAAAATCTAGAAAAAATATTATTTGGTAGAAACAATAAGTAGCTACCTATTGTTCAGTATCTACTTGACATGACAGATGCTACTTAAAAAAAAATAAAATAATACTAAGCATATCATTCAAAGGAATCACAAAAGAAAAGTGATATTCAATAGACGTAAGATTATTTTCATTATAAAATTAGTTGATGGTTATCTGATAAGGACATGTTCAGTATATGTACAAATTTATTAAGAGTCTGAACTCATCAGCACGTACCCTGAGATCATTGACATTTTCCATCAGAAGGCTAAGCTGTTCTCATAGATCATAGAGAATTCAGGGATGTACATTCGACAGTTCAGTCTTGACGACTTAGGTTACCCCCAACACCAAAAGAAACAAACAAACAATGAAACCACCTGAATTCCCCAATATAGGAGGATGTACTCTAAGCAAAAGCAAGGCAGAGTACCAATGAAAAAAAATAAGAATGACACCAGCTGTAGTCAATTTACAAGGCTCAGGGGCCCAAGAAAATTCTAAAAGCCCCCTAAGCTGACAGATAATTATAAAATCATTATCAGGTTAATTTATATTTTAAATATCTTTTACTCTGAATACAAATTCTCAGAAGATGGGGACTTTTTCATTCACCAAGGGAGGTGCTTGATATGCTAGCCATATTCTTTTTACTCCTAACCCTTCAGGCTATCCCTTTGAAATTTAGTCTCTAAACTATACATCGAAACAAATTTAATACAGAGAGAGTCGGAGCTGGATCATCAAGTTCAATTTTAATTTCACATTTGAGGACGGTGAGAACTTGCCTATGGCCACATAAAAGCAGAAAATACATCAAAAGACAAATGTACTGACTTCAATGAGGGAGCTATTTCTTAGGCACCTACCTTATGTCTCTGAGCCCAGAAGTTCTTAGTCACGACATTCTGCCGTAGGTTAATGACTACCTTTGTCAGAAAACAATTTCCTTATATCAATACTTCATCAGCTCAAATGTTTTCAGATAAGCAAAACAAGTCAGAAGTATTTTTGCATACATTCCCATTTCCTTCTAGAAGGAATATGCAAAATTTTAAAAAAGAGTAAGTACATTTACTGATTTGGAATTCTCACAAACACTAGCTTAGTGGGCATGAAATATTTTCCCCAAAGCAACACAGCTTTTCAAAACAAATTACAGCTGAGCTTTCCACAGAATCTTCACTAATCAGGTGTGATCAGCTTACACTATTTGGAGACAGTTTACCCTCCAAAAAAATTGTGGACCCTGTCACTGCCCTCCCTCTCACCCCTGACCACACCCCCACCCTACCACCACCATACAATGGATACTGTGAATCTAGCAAACTTACCCACTCTTTCTTTGTGTATTTTTCCAGAACGCAGCTGCCCATCCAGTTACATTTCCCAGCAACCCATGTATTCTAGATTGGGCCATATCTTACCAGTGAAATGTAAGTCCAAAAGAAGTGTGTCACTTAACAGTCAAAGTGAAAAGAAGGCTGTGTCTTCTCTATCCTTTCTCTTTCTCTTTCTGCCTGAACACAGAGAATTCTAAGACCTCTAGCAAATAGCACAGTCCAAATATGAAAGGAACCTAGATTCCAGGAAAGTTCAGAAACACACACATGCTAGATGTTCTATGAGTGAGAAATCAACTTCTAATGTTTTAAGCCACTGAAACTTTTTAATTCATTTTTTATAGCCACTATCAAAGTCCCAAGTGACACACTGACCTTACAAGATACATCCATGAGCAAAGCAGACACCCAAATACTAGTAGCTGCCAATAAATGTGGAACGGAATACATCAATTTTATTACTATATTTTGCCTCTGTCTAGCTTGCTCCCAAGATCACTGGCTAGGCTAAACTAAGTTCAATCAAAACACAGAAGTTCTTAGAGCCAAAATGAGCATTTGAAAATACTTTTTTATTCTGTCACTATAGTGAGTGATGGTATTTACTGCGATAGCACCAGACTTCATATTTCTGCCTGTCAATTGGGTCTCTCTCTGTAAGTTTCTGAAATCCATGTGAGAGAGTGTATTATTTTTTTAAGAAGAAAAAAAAGCATCAAATCCTGGTGCTAATGTGCAAGATTATTTTGGAAACACTTTACAATCTTTAATAAATAAGGTCCTAAAACCTGTTCAGATACCCAAGGTTCTGACTAAAGTTAAAGCTGTGCCTCCTTTTCAATTAAAAAAACCACACAAGATATAAATCTCCTGTGGCCAATAAATCTCTGTTCACATGATGACTTAAATACCAATGGAAATGTTTACTTTCTATTTTCCATCTGTTTTTCTAGTAACTAGTGATGGTTATGCCTCCTTAAAAGAAAATCAGGGGAGCTAGTTGTGGATTCTGGACTAAACTAGGGAAGTGAGACCATGAAGGTGCCTTCCCCTCAGTGGCGCACTGAAAAACCCAGGCTTGAAACGAGGAAAGTGCAGGTCCCACAAAGTTTCTATCACAGCTGCGGCAGATGGGATGACCAATTGTGAGACCCTTCACTTCCCGCCAAACCAAAAATCTATTTTTAGCTAAGCTTACAGTTGGTTAATATCAGATGTTATGTGCATATTCACATTCTCAAACCCTTAAGCAATTTCACCCATTTTGTGTCACACTCATCAAAGATAAATACCATATGATCTCACCTGTAAGTGGAACCTAATCAACAAAGCGAACAGGCAAGCAAAATATAATGAGTGACATTGAAATAAAGATCAAACTAACAGTAACTGGAGGGAAGGACGGAGGGGGATAATGAGGGAAAAGGAGGGGAAGGGGTTAAGGAACCTGCATAAAAGTCCCACAGACAAAACCAAAGAGGGGAAGGATTGAGGGTGGGAAGTGGGGGGGGGCAGAGGAAAGTGGTGGAGGGAAATTGGAGACAACTGTATTTGAACAACAATAAAAAAATAATAACAAGGTGAGATTACCCAGCATTTTGACAAAACTTTTTACTTAAGACTATCCATAGAAAAAAGTCATTATTATCTTGGAAAAGGGTCTACCTCACCTAAATTGAACATTAAAAATCAGCAAAACGGTTTTTCAAATAATTGAGAACAAGTAACAGATTAATTTCCTGTGTTCACTTTTAATGAATTTTGTAGAAATACTCCCTTCATGAGGTTTCCCTTATCTTTCTCTGAGGCATGTCCTGTCTTTCTCTTTACGGATGTACCTTTTATGGCACTGCTTACCTCTTTCATCCTTTCTTCCGGCATTGGCACACTGCTTACCTACGCTGACAGACCCAGGCTCTGAGGGAGCATCACGTCTAGTTCATCTCGGTCTTTCTCGTACATCTGTATCTCATACAGTGCCAAGCCAAACATTTTAAAAGCAAATGTTTTAAAAGAAGCACACATACAGTAGAACACTGTCAACTGGGCCCCATTTGTAATGCCTTATGGAAACAAATCTCCTTCCACATATCAATACAGGTGAGGATGCCATTTCTGCACCTTGTATAACAAGGAGGTTCTGTTAGACATTTCCCTAATAACTAAACCGTTGTTCTGAATAATGCCAGAGAGCAGTTCTCAAGTTAAATTCAGCAGATCTGTACCTAGAATAAATGCCCAAACACTAGCATTTAAAAATATATTGACCTAATCACCTTATGAAACATTGTGTTGAAATTAGTCCACAGTATTTCTTCATCTACATCATTAGGCAACATTTGAAAATCAGAATATTATATTTTTAAATGCTAGTTATATACATTGTTCTGTAGCATAAAGTCTAAAAATAATTAAAGATTGTCAGTAAAATTTTACATATTTTAAATTTTCGTTTTTAGGTCTAAATAGAGGCCTAGAAAACCATCCTCATTGATTTTATCCACCATAGTTATAATTTGTCCTTTTTTTCAGGAAATAATAAGAGGTCAAAATATATTTCATCTAATCTAAGACACACAGTTATTTATTTATTGTGCCACTAAGAAATAAAAATATTGCCAACTAATTGTAAGATGCCAAGGATTATAAGAAATATTTTAATTTTGGAATCAAGAAAATGAGATACTTAGCAGAGAACATGCAAGATGAAATAAACATTATGGAAGTATAAAAAGAATGAAAGAAATACTTACTAAGAGCTAAACATTTCTTTTATGATGTCTACTTAATGTCCTTAATTAATATCATTATTTATATAATTATAGTATATATACTTTAAAGGTACAGGGTGTATTCAGATTTTTAGTGATGTACATTGTTATGTTAATGTAGCCTTAAGGGTCAAGAGTAGAGTACTGTATATACCTAGAAATTGCTATTCCTGGTTCCCTCCAGAGAGAACTGGATAATAAAATACAGTACAGGAAAAAGAATTACTGTGTTATTAAACACCTTTCGAGCCATGCACATGTATTAACTATGCAAATTTAAAAATAAAACTAAAATAGCCTCTCTTTTTTAAAAAAGTGAGGAAATATAATATAATATGTAAAATATTTGATTTTTCTAATCCGCTGGTTTAGGAAGAAAAGAAACTCTAAGCAAGAGTTATGATATCAGATTCACTGAAGCCTTCACCCAAAGTTTAGACGTCACCGAGGGTCCTTTAAGAGTATTCCAGAAAAGAAAATACTTTTCCTTTAAGAGATGACATCCATCCTGAGGTCTGTAAGAAAAACACCCACCTCTTTGCATGTGAAATGATTGTCACCCCTTTTCATTGACTACATCGTTGGGCTTCTTCAGGAGAGGCAGAGTTTACCATTCAAAACAAGATTATACATTTGGCTTCCAGAAACAATTTGGATTATAACAAGATCTGATTTGGGGGGCTAAAACCATGTAGCAATGTACGAATAAGTGTTTCCTAAGACATTCTTTGATGTCTAAGTGCATAAAAGACAATAGAATTTAAAGGGTCATACGCACAAATGTAAGAGTATTTTTTGTGAACCCAACCTGATGCCTTAGAGGTGCCACAAAAGTCCTGGCCTTTATCCACCCAGAAGTTGTCTTCTGAGGTGCAGGTTAGGGTGCCAGGTAAATGAAGGTCTCAGGTGAATTTTTATTTTTGAGTTTTTACCAAACTGCCTCTAAATGACTAGCATTTTCTGCTTCAGGAGGATTTCAAATTTGAACCATAGGTGGGGGTGGTGAATGAAGATGAGTGAACTGACAGATTTGTGTGGGAAAGCACATACTACCTGTCAGACTGTCTTTATAAAATGGGAAGAGTCACTTTATAAAAAGGGAGAATCTGATTCAAAATGTATGGATGAAACAAAGGACTCAAAATAATGTTTTAAAATATTCCTAACACCTTAAAAGCTACTCTCAGCTTCTGATGCCCAGACCCTTCCTAACACTTTGCCATGATGCTGTGGCCAAGGACACATTTCAAAGTATCTGCAGCATATATCTGGTTAGAACAGATGCAATAGAAAACCAATTCCTGAGTTATGTGCACTAGCTCTCCTACCAGAGCACTTCCACAGGCTTTCAGCACCTATCCGAGTCTGACCAAAGGAATCCAAATAGACAGGTAACACTCCAAAGAGGATCTGGTCAATTGTCACTGGATATAGTAATGCATTTCCCATGGCCTTTCCGTCATTAACTGAGACTTGAAAGACTTGTCGGAAGGGGATTTTTGCAGGAGTGAGTAGAGGGAGGAATCACCAGTTTCGTCTTGGCCACTGTTGAGCTTGAGATGCCTCACAGAAATCAGAGCAGGGAAGTCTCACAGGCCTTTGACACTACAGTCTGGAGCTCAGGGGAGAACAGCATTTGAGAGTCAGCAGTGTAGGGATGATCTCGAGCTATGAGCCCAGGGGCAAGTAAAGAAGAGGGCTGAGGACAGAGTTCTAAGGAACCAACCTCTCAAGGGCTGATGGGCAAGGAGGAGCCAGCAAATAAGACTTGGAGAGAATAGCCAGGAAGGCAAGAAATTAAAACTAATTCGTTAATTAAAATAAGATTTAAAACTCTATGGTTCACAGAAGACTAAAGATGAAGAAATTCATGTAGGATACTGTCAGGCATGTTAAGTGCTGCTAAGATGGGAAGTAGGGTATTGATAAATAGTATATAGTGGTTCAAAGGGAAAATCCTAAGCCAGACTGCTTCGGGTTCAAATCCTGTCTGTGTCACTTGCCTACAGAGAGACTTCTGTCAAGTTATTTAAACTTCCAGCGCTTTCATTTGTTAAATGGATATTATAATGGTGCTTACCTTATAAAGGTGGTTGTAAGAATTAAGCGAGTAATTACAGATTAAGCAATTAGAATAGTGCCTGACACATAGTAGGTATTATAGAGATGGTATTATTATTTTTTATTATATGATCATCATCATCATCATCATCTTTGGCGTTCACAAGGTGTTGACTTTGATGGAAGCCATTTCAGTGAATTTGTAAAAATAAAAACCTACTTTACTGGATTGAGACAGTATGGGAGGAAGAAAAGCATAAAGTGAGAAAAGATACTTTAAGGGGTGCAGGGAATGGAGGAGTAGGTAGAGGATGACATGGGTTAATGACAAACTTTTGTTCCATTAGTTAGTAACAACTAACATTAATATATGTTTATATACAAAATGGGAATTTTCTAGTAAAACAGAAAAATGTCCAGAAACAGGAGGGAGAAGAGGTCATTGCGGGAGCTGAGCCTTTTAGCAGTGGATGGGATCCAGGGCCTCTGCGGCAGGAGTCGCCTTAGATGGTGCGGAAATGTGCCTGCCATCCGACCGCGGGGACGGTCCGTGGACGGTATAGGTCAGCAGGCTTTGGTGGTGGGAAGATGAAATAGAGTGTGCCTGAGTGCATTTATTTTCTCTGCAAATATGTGCAGAAATGATCAACTGGGAGAGGTTTCTGGAAATCTGAGGAGGAAAAACATTGTCTAAGAAGAGGTGACTTTATTATATAAGAGGGGCAAGATCTCCTGGCAGTGTTAAGCACCTATTTCAAATTTGTAGCCATAAATTTGTATCTAGTCCAGTCAGCATTATTTTAAAATATCCTTTTAAGAGCACTTCCAGTGCTTTGTATAAAGAAAATACATAACCTTTTTTTCTGTATTCTCTGTACATTAGATAGTTGCATTTTAATATAACATATTAAAAATTTATTATTTAAGTTGATTTAAGAATTTGATCATTTCTTTACTACACAGGGAGCTATACAATACATATAAATATTTTATTATTCAATTAGAACATTTATTTTCATACTGGAACATGAAATTTCCAAAAGATGATGATGATTTTTTAACTAAATCAACATTAGGGCCATATCCATTTTGAGCAGGTATTTCAGGACACAGGTGATGATTGGATGTCTGTTAGATCTTAGGTTCTGAAATACAGCAATTTCTTGTTTGAATCTGAGAAGGATTCCAGAACTGCGTCCTGATGTGTTTTCCCTGTAAAATGACCCTAGTATCTGCAGTCCTGGCTCCTTCCATCACTATCATTTCTGACACGTACACTGAAAATAGAATAAATAGTATCCTAGTCTATAGAAAAACAAAGGCATAATTCCTATTTTTTTGGAATTTACATACTATATTATTTCCCACAAATATATAATCCTACTATCCTGGATTTTGTGATGACAAAACCACTCAGTCAAATTATTCAATAAAATCTAAAGAGTTGTTAGAGACCTCAGATATTTCTCCCAATCTTTTCCTTCTCTTCTTACATTACCTAATGACTTTCATCTTCTGCATATCTTTTTTTTTTGTTTTGTTAGAATGTAAAAGTACTTTTATCTGTACATCAAAGATATTCACATAGAACAGGTTATAGTTAAACGATGAGTTCTTTCTTTGAATATGCTTCAGTAGCGATCAGCAATCAAAAATTGGGGTGCATTGGACTTTCATATTTAAAAAGCCAACATTTTAAAAGACCAAAAAAATTTTAACACTATTGCTCACATATTAAACATTAGGATGTATGTATTTTATGTGGAAGGGAGGGGGATGATGTCCATTAATTATTAGGAAATTAGTCCAATGTGCAACTCTTGGGTTTGTACCTCCCAACCTAATTGCTTGTTCAATTAATGGTAGTTATCTTTTTAGGATGTTAAAATGACTCAAGTATTGTTATGGAGTTGAGTCAAGTCCAAAAATGCATATGCTTGAGCCCTAAGCTCTACTGTGATGAAATTTAGAAACGGGCTCTTTAGGGAGGTAATTAGCAATGAATGAAGTAACAAGGATAGGGCTCTAATGCAAGGAGATTGGTGTCCTTATAAGAGGAAAATGGAACTGGAGACTATTATGCTAAGTGAAATAAGCCAGGCAGTGAAACACAAATACCATATGATCCCATCTATAAGAAGAATCTAAGGAACAAAATGAACTAATGGACAAAATAGAGCCATGGGCATGGAAACATGGAACAGATTGACAGTGCCCAAAGTGGATGGGGATAATGGTGGAAAGAAGTGGAAGGGACAAGTCTAACAACATGTATGAATGACCCATGGACAGGGACAATGGTGTGGGGATTGACTGTGGGAGCAGGGGGTGGGCTGGGCAGAGGAGGGCAAAGGGGGAAAAATTGGGACAACTGTACTAGAACAACAATGAAAAATTTTTTTAAATAAGGAACTGTATAACTACAAAGAGACCATTTTATAGAATTTTTAAAAATAATATAAATAAAGCTACATAAGAAATGGAAAAAAAGAGGAAAAAGAGACACCAGGCTGCATGTTATCCCTCTCTCTCATCACTCTCTCCATGCACAGAGACAAGACCGTGTGAGGACACAGCAAGAAGGTAGCCATCTATAAGTCAGGAAAGAGGGCTCTCACCAGAAACTGAATGTGCTGGCACTTTGATCTTGGACTTCGGGTCTCTAGAACTATGAGAAAATAAATTTCTGTTCTTTAAGACACCTAGTCTGTGGTATTTTGTTATGGCAGCCCAAGCAGATTAATAGAAGTATATATTTATTTACCTTTATGTAGATCAACTGTCTGGTTTGAGTTTTGATGGAATAATTTTAAACATATACACTTATACTGAGGACAAAGCAATAATGTGATCATATAACCCAACTCTCTGCTATATTAACCTCAGTGGTTACCTGAGTTCCACACCTGTGCCTCAATGACCCCTCCATCTGGAAACTGATAGCCCCATATTTTCACCTGGCTATATCCTTGTCTTTTAGGTATTAGTGAGGCTTTCTTTGGTCATCTAAGATTTTTCTCCACCACCACGCAAGGATGGTATAAAATCAGACTGCCCTATTTTTCTCCTAACACTCACTACTACCTGAAAACTTTTTTATTTAATTGTTTTCTGTGTCTTTCTCAATAAAATACAAACTCAATGAGGACAGGGATTCTATGCTATTGGTTGGTATATCCCCACGGCTTGACATAGCACTTTGCACATAGCAGGTGCTCAATCAATGCTCAATGACTAAACAAATGAAACCATATGTACAAATTATAGTTGCCTAGAAATTAATGTTCACAGCTTCTCAGGTCTGGAAACTCTGATTCAATTCACCCATTTTGCACTGATGTAACCAATGCAAATCAAATACCTAATTACCCAATAAAATCTTCTTCCACTACTACTCTCCATATTACTCTAAAACTGTAAGTATCTTTCAATTCTTTATCTTCCAAGTCAAATAAAATATCTCAAACCCCAGGGCAGAAATGACCTGAACTGGGCCTAAAGCAGTTAGATGCATGTGATTTAAGTCCAAAGGTTGAGGCATGATGTTTGAGGGGAACCAGAGACACAACGTGCTGCTGGGACCTAAAACGGGAGACAGGGGATGCGGTCAGACAAGGTCGGTGCAATGGGTAGTGTGAAGATGGCAGGTACTCTCGTACACTTTGTGACCAAAGACTTGGACTCATCTAAGTGATTATGGAAAGCCAGGGGATGGTTTTAAGAAGGAAAATTATCTGGTTAGATGTGCCTTTTAGACAATTCACTCTGGTTTCTGTACATTGGCTTGTTTGACGAGGAAAAGGCTGAAGACTGGGAGGCTAGATAAAAATAAGTGTGGTCAGCAGTGAGCACCGTGCATTTGTCTAAAGCTCTACCTGTGACCAGCACCACAGGTAGTTATAGTGATTCAAACCACAGTGCAAATGAGAGCAGCTCCTCAAACCATTCCTCAAATGGATAAATGTAGAGTTACTAAATGGCCCAGCAACTCTATGCCTAGAAATTCTGGTCAACACAAAGGAAAACATGTATCCACACAAAAACTGATACATAAATGTTCACAGCAACATTATTCATAAAAGCCAAAGAGGAGAGAAGAAACAACCCAAATGTCTATGAACTGAGAGATGGGTAGAATGCGGCATATCCATACAATGAAATATTTAGCAAAAAAAGAAAAAGAAAAAGAAAATGAAGTACTAATACACGTTACAACATTGATGAACCCTGAAAACATTATGTTAAGTGGAATAAGCCAGTCATAAAAGACCATATGTAATTCCATTTATATGAATTTTCCAGAGTAGGCAAATCTACAGAGACTTAAAGTAGATCAGCAGTTGCCTAGGACCAGGGGTGGGCAAAAGGAAAGATGGAGAGACTGGCAGTTGTCAACTAAGGGGCAAAGGATTTCTTTTTGGGTTAATGAAAATGTTCTAAAATTGGTCGTGCAATGGATGCATGACTCTGTGAATACATTTAAAGCTATTGAGCGGTGCCCTTTAAATGGGTGCATTGTATGCTATGTGAA
Source organism: Mormoops blainvillei (assembly GCA_004026545.1). Lineage (NCBI taxonomy): Eukaryota > Metazoa > Chordata > Mammalia > Chiroptera > Mormoopidae > Mormoops > Mormoops blainvillei. The sequence continues at coordinate 9,567 of PVJD01012554.1, read as the reverse complement.
TTATATCTCAATAGAGCTGTTCAAAAAGAAACAGGGAGTGAGAGCCCCTCCATCAATAACACAAACATTGTAAAGTGGTCAGAAGGAGGCCAGCTGGGGAACACCAACATATGAGCACTAGGTAGAGTAAGGAAAACCCACAAAAGAGACAGAAAAATAGATGGTCAAAAATGCTTAAGCATTGAGAGTCAAATGGGTGAAAAATGCCTAAAAATTCTGGTTCAAGTTTATTCTATTGGGAATATGAAAATACATCCATACTTACATAGCCCTATAAGGAAAAAAGCATCCAGTTTCTTAAAAAGATGAACGAAAGGCTCTTTACTAAATGATAAAAGATTAAAATAAACAATGGCTCAGGACCATCTTATAAGAAAAGATACTGGCCTTTTATTTCCAGCTCACAATTTGCAGCACTCCTTTATCTGATGCAAGGTTCACAGTTTTCTTCAGGTGCATCAGATCAATGTCATAACAAGCCATCTGACTGAAATGTGTTGTTCTGAGTGGCTCATCCTAATTGGTCTTTACTTAACCGTTATCAGTAGTCACCTAATCTACAAAATAAGGGGCACAAAGCAGGCTGGAATCTCCAATATGTTTATAAGGAAAAATTTTTTTTTCCAGGAACTTTGAGGCAATGAAGGGATGGGCTGCTGACAATAAGTCCATAAGGAAAGCACAGGGGCTTCATTTCAAGTGGGAAGAGAGAGACTTTTTGACTTGGTACAAGGAAGTAGAATTAAAGGGTAAGAATTATTTTTTATAGTAGTATTTAATTTTTTTAAGTTTTATCACCTCTTTTTTCATTGTTGTTCAATTACAGTTGTCCCCATTTTTTACTCATCACTCTCCCCTGCCCAATCCACCCCCCTACCTTCCACTTTCAATCCTTCCCCCGCTCTGTCCTTGTCCATGGGTCCTTTAAACATGCTCCTTGACTAGACCCTTCCGCCTTTTCCCCCATTATCCCCCTTCCCCTCCCCTATTCACTCAATAAATTATCTTCAAATTTGTTTGAAGAAAATTCCAGGGTCTTTTTTTTTTAGTATGTTTTCATCAGAATTATTCTTCCAATACTCAGAAATTGGGGATTCACTGTATAATCAATCAAGTCTGGTGAACTGCTGGTGGCCAAAGTTGGTGTCAACTACTTCCCGTTGCTCTACTGAAATGATCTCATGCTTTTTGGAGATAACAGAGGAACAAATAGAGTTGCTTTTCCAGATCTTGATGTTGTCAAAGGGTTGCTTTGAAAAACAAGGAGGAAAACCCTGCCTTTCTCACACTACTTCAGATCTCACACATAACTTATGCTGCAAACAGGAACAAGATGGAGAAGGTGAAGCCCAGCATATGAGTGACAGAATTATTAAGAAAGCCAGGCTAAACTCCCACAACCACGATTTAAGGGCCTGTGTTTGATTCAACAGATGTGGTTCTGTTCATGGGGCTAGGTTTTAATGCCCAGTACTTTTCCCTTACTCTCTGGATCATAAAATTTTGAGAATTGCTAGTATGACCCTGAGTTAGGCTAATTAGTGGCCAACATTACAATCATGAAATGGAACTTAGGACAAAGGAGGTCAGGTTTTTAAGTGAAAAAGAGAAAATTTTAAAGTAAAGCTCATTATTTATTATGCTTTAGGGCTCATTTTTTGGTTTTATAACATTAAGTGCATAAGTCTGGGCACATTTCCAATCTCCTAATTCTGCTCTACTTTTTCTTTTTTATCATAGTAGTTACTACTTCTAATATAATATATGATTTACTTATTTAATTTCATTTACTTTTTAACTTTTAATCTCTTTATACCACACTAAAATGTAAATTCCTCTAGGGCAGGTATCTCTCTCTGTTTTACTCATTGATGTATTCCAAGTACCTACAGTACAGCTGGTCCCAGAATAGACATTCAATAAAGATTGACTGAGTGAATGAATGAATGAATGAATATGAGTTTTATTAAATGAAGTAAATTGCCTTTTTAAACATGTATTTCAGAATTCATATGCATAAGTGTGTTGTCTCTTGAAACAGTCATCCTAGGGGGCTCTATCCATATTCTAGTTATGCCATTACTCAAGAAATACTTAGAATTTCTTAATCTTTGCTTTATGAGCCACATAAGACATTAGTTTTATTACCTTATAGTTATATTTTATTTTTCAATATAATTATAAATTTTTAGTTCAGTCATCTATTTTCTTTTTCAAATCTTGTTCTGAATGACTTTCAGTTCTTTCCCCAAGTCACATTCAACCTGAAAAGGCAAAGATTTGTGATGATTCCATAGAGAAGTAACAGCAATAAAAATCCCTCATTGCACAAAGACCAGAACTGAAGAAAAAGAGCCCCAGTACCACCCTACAATGTTATTAATATTAGTGCAGACTGCATACGAGGTCTGTCCAGAAAGTATCTGGCCAGGTACTGTGAAAAACAGACATTTGTTGAAGAAGATACAAGAAACATTATACATAGGACAACGGCGCCTCAGTCCCCTTCAAAGGAGCACCTTGGGACCTCACACAGTTCTCCCAGTGTCTCTTCCATTGTTCAAAACACTCTGCAAAATCCTTTGTTAGAATCACTGTCAGCTGCCCTGTTGTTTTCCTGAATCTCATTGATGGTCTGAAATCTCTTCCCTTTTAAAGTTGATTTTAGTTTGGGGAGAAGCCAGGAGTCACAGGGCACGAAATCAGGGTTATAAGGGGGCTGAGTCACCTGGGTGATTTGATGTTTTGCAAAAAAAACTCTGCACGAGAAGTGATGTGTGAGCAGGCATACTGTCATGATGAAGCTGCCAATCACCAGTTGCCCATAGATGCGGCCTTTCGAATCATCAGAATAGATTCCACAAAGGAATGTCCAAGCTTAACAAAAAATTTGATGCAGATTCGTTGCTCTGCTCACTCAATCATTTTGAATGTGATGGTCACACAGCACGCATGCTCACTCAGTGGAGTCTACTGCCCCCACTGACTAGTACAGTGAAGTGGTCATTGTTCATGCATGCGCATTCCAGTCCACTCTGCTTGGCTGCCAGGTTATATCAATGTTGCACAGACCATTCTCATTATATTAAAGATGGCTGAACTTTTCCCAGACAGGCTTTGTATAACATTTTGGGCAAGACACATAATTCTTGTTTCTCAAGAACCGTTTGGATAATCACATTTGACAGTATGTTTGGTCTTTTATACTGATTATTTCCATCTCTTGCTGATTTAATTAAAATTTTAAAATAGGTACTGAACTAGGTCTTAAGTACAAGAAGCAAAAGCATAAAAAATTACTAAAGTGACACAACTTTATAAGACATTTCACAGGGGTACCTTTTACAAATAAGTTTTTCCAAATACAAAAATATTACATTTTTAATGGCGAAAACTCTAAAGACACATAATTGTGTTTTGATAGGCTTCCCCTGCGTGCAGGAAATTAATGAGAGGAAGGTATGATGGCCACAGCTTTGACTCAACTGGTACTCGCTCGCTCTCTACTCACAAGGCACCGTGGCTGAACTACAATTCCCTGCCTGCTTCCCCTGCGGTCCTGCTGCCTCAACACTTTTGTTAATGGCTCTTCCTCTACCAGGTGTCCTGTTCCCCCACCATTCCTCCCTTTACCTGGTGGCTCTGCCCCACCAAGCAGATGCTAGTGCTCATGTTGCTCCCTCTGGGGGGCCTGTCACTTCTCAGTATGTTAGGTTCCTTCTATTTTGGTTTTGTAGCATTAATCACAGTGGATGGTTATAGAATGGTTGACTATTTGATTCAAACCTGTCTCTACAGTTCTTTAACTAACACAAAGTCAGGGTCAGTGTTGTTCTGTTCACCAATAGTCCTTCTAGTTCCTCCTGATGGACCCAGCACAAATAGATGATCAATGAATGCAACCCTCTATTCTGCACACACTTTGCAGGTGATGAATGACTGACAGAAACCAAGTGAGGTGCTAGGAAAACTGGAGATGTTTGTATCTGGCTTCTGACCAAGCTCTTTGGCTAGGATGGAAATCACCCCACCTGGTTACCTGGTGCCTCTAAGGAAGTCCTGAGCTGATTTAAGATTTTATCATCTGTATTAAGCTTTCAAAATAGATAACATTAAAAAATCTATTAGAAAAATATTTTTGTAACTTTTGCAAAATAGTTAAAAATCTATTATCTATCAGGACACAGTTAAGACCCATGTTGTAAATTTGCCCTACTGAAGAAAAAAGGTTTGTCAGTCAAATGGATTTGTGTGCTTCCTATTACTTTGGGTCTGCAAGTCTTAATGCTGTAAAAGGCTTCAAACCTATTCTGTAAATAGGCAAAAGTACAAATAATAAGTGAATATTAGACAATTATTTGTTACAAGGTCAAATGTTTTAATTATTTTAGTAGGTTTATGTGTTTTTTCATATCTTGAGTTCTTAAACATTATTTCACTAAAAGCAATTCAATACTTAATCTAGCCTCAATGCTGATATCTGTATATATGTGTATATGTTATAGAACATAAAAATGGCATGTGTAACAAGCCTCTCTAACTCAGTGGTTTAAAACAATAATCACACCCCGCTAGCTCAAAATTCAGTGAGTTGGCAATTTGGGCTGAGTTCAGTCAGGAAGGTCTTTTGCTGGACTCATTCATGAAGTTGCAATCAGATGGACTTTCAGCTGGGACTGGATGGTCCAAGATGACCTCACTCATGTTGGTGCTAGCTGTTAGCTGGGCCACAGCTCTCCAGCAGGCTAGCCAGGGCTTCTTCAGACACACAGCACCTGGGTTCCAGCAAGAGAAACACAGTCCCAATGCTCAAGTGCTTTTCAAGGCTCTGCTTGCAACACTTTGTCAATATTCTGTTGGCTAAAGCAAAACACAGGTCTGGCTCAGTGTCAGAGTAGGACTCTGACATAGGGAGGCATGATTAACTGAAGACTATCACTTTAACAATTTACTACAGAATATAATAGATTAATTTAAATAACCTTTTTCTTTGTTTTTAAAATAGCATTGCAATTACTGTCTTTTACTAAATAGTATGCAATCTCTGGAAAGCAATTGTGGGTTATTATAACCTCTATGTTATATTGCTTTTCTAGGGCCTGGATTCACTTGTCTGATGGCAAAAGAAATATTCTCTTTTTTCAAAATTAGAAAAAAAGATCAGACTCAGACACTGAGATATATGAAAATCAACATTTCATTAGATCAAGCATAGTTCCTGTACCAATGCAGAGGAATAAAACTAAAAAAAAATTATGTTTACAGAACAAATATGAAGACAATTTCTGTAACACTGAAAAAATATAGTGAATAGCAATACATAATCTCAACTTTTCAGTCAGGGAAATTCAGTCAGAATTACCAAAAGATCACAAAGAAAGAAAAACAAATATTATGGTGGTAAACTGAGGACAGTAATGATAATTACGACTTAACATTTATAATAACCTGAATTCACAAAGACCTGTGAAATAAACAATTTCTCAAATCAAATGAAATATCATTATTAGGTTTAGTGAATATTATAGCATTTGGCTCAATAAACTGAGGAAAATAGCCTGGGTTACCTTTCAAACCAGTTCATTAGTCATTTTCTATATCAGAAAATAAACAAGCATATTAAGAGTCAGTCTCTAGCACGCACTGTGAAGTTTGCAATTAGAGTTCAATGTAATCGGAGTAGGCTTCAAAACTCTGTTCTTGAACTACTTTGTTATCCTCATCTCCTGCACTGCATAAATCCTTTACCCTCCAAGTACAATGGAGCACATGATTCCTTCACAAACGTACATCTTGACCATCCCTTCCCCCACCTTTCAATCTCACCCATTCTTTTTCTTTCTGAAAGCCCAGAGACAGGTCACTTCCTGTGTGAAAGCCCTCAAGCATAGATAACTGCTCACTCACTCCTGTAGGTCCCACACTCAGAGCACCACAGCCCCTTTGTCGTCCCAACAGATCTTATTCCCCTTGGGCTGGTCTCCTAGGTGGATGGCTTTGTCCACTCAGAAGAACCCAATCTAGAGAACAGACTCATGACAAGGTGTCAGCTCAAGCTGTCTGTTCAGCTGAAGAAAGAGGGTGAAGTAGGGTGATGGCTGCGGGTGTGTCGGGGAAAGAGAGCAGAGGAAAAATGGAAAATACGAAGTTGATGAGAAGGAAAGGAGAAGGAAAGGAAAGAAGTTCGGATGAAAAAAAATCAAGAAGGGGAATGAAAGAAATCTGGGAAGAAGGAATCCAGGGAGGAGGAAGAAGAGGTGAGGACCTACGGAGCAGCACTAGCTTACGGAGAGCTTACAGTGTGCCCAGCTCCAGATTTTACACACATTGTCTTTTTTAATGATTACAGTAACATTATAAGGTAGGTACTATTATTATACCTATTTTATGGATGAAGAAACTGAGGCATAGAGATATTGAGTACCTTGTCCGAGTCGTACAGTTAAGAAGAGGTAGGGTAAGAGATTTCACAAAGGTCTAGACATCCTCACCCAAAAGCAATAGCCGTTATCATTCCTGCCTCACACTGATCTACCCTTAAATCAACAGAGTAACTCTGGACTTTTGCCTGGAACTGTCTCCTGATCAATTTCATCAAGATCATATCCAGACGAATTGTATTTTGCAAAGATTATTTGTAAAGTACATCCTACTTATTCATCAAGATAGGCAAGATTTTAAACCTCAATCGACAAAAGCAATTACTAAGCTAAGTGTCTGACTTACTCTCATTTTGTAGCAGAAATTCTTTCCCTGAATTCCTTTGATGTGTTGCCCAAAGCTAAGCTTCAGAGATAAGCAACAGCCTTATAAAATCTAATGCTGTATTTGTTGCTGGCGTGTTGCTGATGACCTTGCTCCCTGCTAGATCTAGGAGACAGGGGTACTGCACAGGGGAGCTATAGTCGAGAGGCGAAGGGGAAGCCTCGGCAGTTGTTTAAGGCCTACCTCCAACTGTTACCGTGCGACGTATAAAGTTTATTGGATTCCCTAAGACTTAGTTTTGTCATCAAAGACATGAAAGGCCATAACTCACAGAGCTGTGAAGATTATATGAGAAAAAGCTTGTAAAACACTTAGAACCATGCCTCAAAAAGAGAACGTGCTCAATAAATATCATCATCAAGCAGTATCCCTCAATACAAAATTTCCATGCAATTTCTTAAAGAGTTGACATATTTTCCTTTTCTTTTTCTGTTGTTGCATTAAATTTAAATATTTTCTTTCCTTTTTTAAAAAATTATATTTATTGGCATGACATTGGTTAGTAAGATAATATAGGTTTCAACTACACATTTCTACAATACATCATCTACATACTACATTGTGTGCCTACCGCCCAAAGTCAAATCCTCTTCTGTCATCACATATTTGATTCCCTCTACTCCTCCCACCCCCACCTCTTTTCCCTCAGGTAACTTCTTTTTATGGACACTAAGCTTCTTTTTTAGCTTTGGTCACTACTAAGATCAGAACTAAAATTTCACCTTAACCTTAGTAGTTTTGTTCAATTCTGTTGCTTGCTCATCTCTCATCTAATATTGCTTTCCATTCCATCTGTATTTCCCCTCACCCTGACTGTTTGTTGTATTGTTATATACATTATTATAGGCTGCTTCAAGTTTGTGGGATATAGCAAAAACAATAAACAAAAGAATAATTTTGTTTGTTTATGTGTGCTCAGCCACCAGGCAAGAATGTTCCCCTAAAGTCAGGAACGTGTCGGTTTCCCCTCAGTTGAACTTGATGATTTGGATCCAACACGTTATTAGAAAATGTTCACTAAATTAGCACATGAATACCGAATTACTGAGAATATAAGACTAAATGAAAGTTCTACCCAAAACACTAAAATTCCAGTTCTAGGTAAATGACTGAGCAAGTTTAAATATTTTCAAGCTACTTCAAATTTATTTTTCAATGAGGTGTTTTTTCTCATTTGGGGGTCATCTTTCACAATAATTTCAGTTAATATCCTCCCTCATTCTCCCAGGAGAACTGCTGTGCCGAGTCTGCTAGTGAACTCAGAGTGATTACACGCCAACACGCGTTCGCAGGCTTCCTGTTAGGCCCTCATTAGAACGATCATTGTTTTTGGATCTGGATAGGAATGCAGAGAGCCACTGTATCCCATTTTAGGTGAGAAAAGAAGGTTCAGGGAGTTCATATGATACAGGCTCATCCACCTGAGGCTCGTCGATCTCCATTTCGGTTCTTCTCACTACACTTGCCTATAACTTTCTCGAAGGGCAAGAACCATAAGGACGGAACAAGTTAGTAACATACACAGAGAAAGAGTCATCTTTTCTTTCAGGTCAGGTTTCCTTTCTAAAATGCCATAGCACGCAAACAGCAAACTGTTTAAACAGAAATCCTGTGGAAGTGATATATTGGTCTGGCAGGGCCTCAGGAAAGTTTAGGAAAAGGTCTGCTAACAAAAGGAACAGCCAGCCTTCCCACCTCTTGGCACCCAAAACAAATGTCACCTCCTCATAGAGACCTTCCCGGACAATCCACATAAAAGCCTTCCCTCCTGTTGCTCTCATCCTACTAGCTGCTCCGTTGCATAGCACCCTTTGGGGTCCTTATCACGATGGATAATTATCTTCTTTATTTTTCACTTTTTTGTTGTTCCTGTTGTTGTTTGGGTTTTTAGGTTTGTTTTGTTTTGTTTTGTTTTGACTGGCATTGCCTGTCAAAAGGGAAAGGCTCAGACCTTTCCCATTAGCTGTGAGGACTGGTTGAAACCAGTTTCTGTAATGTCTCTGGATAAAGTAGTATATACTACATTATGCTATGTATACAAAATTATGTAACACATTTTAACTAGTATCTTATAAAACTGTTTACTGTGCTATCTTAAAATTACCTTAAATTCTCAAAAACCTTAGAACTTGTTTAAAACATTTAAAATATTTTCTTTCAATACTGTTTTATATCAGTTAAGAAATATAGTCAAGATTTTATACATCCACCATAAAAGTTAGATCTTCATGTCAAAGCCCAAAATATAAATACAATAGAATTAATGCATGCATACTAATAGCCAGAAATGTGTGCTGCTCAAAACAAAAAAAAATGTAACTAAATCATGTTATTCTTAATGTCTTTGTAGTCCAGGAAGCTTTATGAGAATATACCCAACATGAAGGAACAGGGTTAGTAATTTACAGATATTTGCATGGTATTCTTTCTGGCAAATGCAAATTTCTTAAGGAAACATAAAGATCTAAAAATTGCAGCACGTCAAATGAAAATGAGTACAGGTGAGAGCAAGATTTGCCTGCTGCAACATCTTTGCCTCTCTGGGAACAAGAGAGCTTGTTTTTACATTTTTCTCTTTCTTGCAGAACTATTTTAGTCAATGGAATTTTAAAAGAAGTCTCAAAAGCAGCTTTATGAAAATATTAAAAAAGTTAATAAAAAAGATATTTTGAGAATTCTTGCAACCCAGAAAAAAAAGATCAGTTTCTTGATCAAATGCTTCTATTTGTAGCAACTTACCCAGGAACACAGGCCTAACACTAAGCTAACTACAGATCCACAAAAGCTGTTTCCTTGTGAGCA
>PVJD01012553.1:0-39017 GCA_004026545.1 Mormoops blainvillei | reverse complement strand
AAGTTAAGGCTACTTACTGTCTGAGGGGCAGAGACCGGTGTTGGACATTGATTGCTGAATGTTGGGGGATTGGCCCAGAGTAAGCACTTCATAAAAGTTTATAAAAAGTATAAAGTCACTTCTCATTATCTAGATTTATTTCCTTACGTATAAAATAAATATTATCCCTTCCATTGCCTCTGTGCTATTCTTTCACAGAAAAATACTAATTAACATTAACAGTAATATAAAGGAACATATATGGAATGTTTCCTATATGCTATAATTCATTGTGTCTTCATAACAGTCCTAAGAAGTGGGCACTATTATTATGGCCATTTTATAGATAGGCAAACTGAGGCTTAGAAAGCTTAGGTAACTCTTCCAGAAGCAACCACTAGCCTAAAACATATTCCACTTGTCCTAAGAATGTGTACACAACCACTATGGCACACTACCTCTCAAAATGTCTAAATTTAAATTCTGTTTCATGAGAAAATGATGTCAATTCTCCGGATGGGACCATTTACTGAATAATGTACAGTCATTTCTCAGATAAGTGGTGGGGGTGGTGGGGGAGTGAAAGCAGGCTGTTTCTGGGACTGGGCATAGGCTAGGCCTGTGCAAGTCTGCACGGTATGCAAATAGTTTACAGCAACAGGGGCATGGTTCCCAGAATGAATCATTCTCGCTTCCGCTGCCTGGTGAGAAGCGCTGTGGTGATGGTTCTGCCCAGCATGAGCTCAGCTGGACAAGGCTAATTAGGATTGAAGAGACCCAGGACCTCAGCTGAACTCCTTCATAATCAGAGAATTATGAATTTAATATACAAGTATAATCTGTAATAAGATGAAGTGAAGGCAAATAGATTCTAATCACTGTTAACTTCCCTGTGTTAAGGCTTTCATCAAGTACCAGGTATCAGATCTCTGCAGGGGTACTAATCCTCTATGAGACCCATGGGGGTAGAGGTTCAACCACCTGGAGCAGGTTGGAAGGGGGTGAAATAAGTAGGATACTTGAATTTTGGTGTACAGTAAGTAGCGTTCATTTAAACTGCCCTCTATGGCTCTTAGATAATAGTCACTTAAAAATAGGGGATGTTTCTTTGGGCTCCACACACCACAAAGGGGCTATTTCACAGATTCAGAACTTTAGCCTGGGAGGGACCTTGGAGATTTATCTTCTCCAATATTTAATGTACAGACAGGGAAACCAAGGCTCAGGGAGAAGCAGGCGGTGGACTGTAAGATAAAAATATAAAACTAGATGGCAATGAATGTTGACAATGAATCTAGGGAAATAACTTTCTATCAAAATGTAAGACCAAGAGGGTAAGGAAGAGTGAAGACCCAGAGAAGTCACCCTAACACTGGCTGGTGTCATTGAGGTGTGACAGAGAAGGACTGGACAGCTCGTGCTCAGCTCCAGACCATTATCCTTATGATAATGACATGATGAGGAAAGTCCATGGCTGAGACGGTTGTGGGCCAGGAGGTTCTGAGCTGATTGTGGGACGGCCCTGAGGGCAGAACCCGGTTCTGTGTAAAAATACAGATGTAGACTTATGTACCCGAGAAATTCTTGGGCTCTCCCTTGGCTTGTTGCCCCTTCTCCAGCACAGGCAAAGCCAATGCTTACCCACATGATGAGTTATGCACCAAAGAAGGAGAAGAACGGGGCTTTCTGGGAGTATTTGTGGGAATGACTGAATCTAGAGGTGGGGGGGGCACCAGGAAGGCCTCCCCAAGTAACGGTAAGGTCTAAACAAGGGTAGTGGATGGGAAGCCAAGGTGACCCAGGATGGTACTTGGAGCTGAGAGAACCAAAAGTGTGAAAATGTGAAAGCAGGGGCAGGGACTTCGACGTCTGGCAGCTATGCTGAGAGGTAATGCCCAAAGTACACCACCGCTGTGCACACTCTGCAGTGTGCGCCGTTGGATACGCGCGGATGCGTGGTGCACTAGGGGCACGCATCAGCTATTGGTGATACATACATAATTCATTCCGTGTTGTGAACTCACTGTTCATATCTGCTTCCTGAGTCATTGTTGTGTTGCCCTGAGTTAAAAGGGGTATTAATATGCAGGTTTTAGTAAGAAAGGGCACCTTGAGTGAGGTCTTTTAGTGACGACCCTGTGTACTGTCCAGGTATTACTTCTAAAGAAGGTGCTTGAGCAGGGCCTGCAGGTGTTAGGGTGAGCCGCACCTGACTCAGAGAGCAGGCAAAGCCACCGGGCAACTTGGTAAGGCTGTTGCCAGACCGTAAGAATAATAATTGTTGGCCAGCCTGTCAAGGCTCATGTGTACTCTGGAGTCTAAAAGTACCTCTGGTGACCAGAGAGCCACTTACTAGAGTGTTCTGTAACCTCTCCGAGTCTCCTCTGCAAAATGGAGGGTTTAGGAATTTTCCTTTGTGCCTCACAGGACTGTCTTGAGGATCAATAGAGGCCATTTGTAAATGTTCAACAATTACTGTGTCATCCAGCATGTTCTGTTCATTTAGTCTCCTACCTATATTGGTGATCTAAGAACTGGAACTATTTTAAATACATGAGATTTAAGGATCAGAAAGTTCGTTCTGGCTAATGTCACAGAGGAAGCTGAAAGGGAACTGTGACACTGGAAGTGTGTGTCCTCTGAAGGAAGAAGAGTCAATTAGGCGCTCCCAGGCCTCCCAGATGCTGATTCGTCACCAGCAGGTGCAAGGTGTGCTCGGAGGGCACTCTCCGTCTGAGTGTCCATGCCCTAGCCACTGCCGATGACATGGGTCCTGCCTGGCGGGAACAAAAGCTAAATGGTAGGCAGACCTGTCATCCAAAAGCTATTAGTTCCACCTACAATTTTATTTCTCAGTTTCAAGGACTAAAGCAAAGGTTGGAAAGTTTTACATTTTATAGAGCACTACATCTCTTTAGAGCACTAATCTCACTTCCCTGAATATATCCGATGTCCGCTCCAGCCACGCAGAATCTTGTGTCACAAATTGAGTCTGAGAGTACACCCTGCCATTTACTAATTGGCAATGACCTTGGGCTGGCTCAATCTCAATATAATGAATTTGCAGATTGGGGAGACTAAGAGCTACTCCTCAGGATATTTTTGGGGGGTGGAATATTTACAAAAGTAGAATTGGGGGAGAAATTTGGAGGCAAGGGTATGCACTCGGTAAAATGCAGCTTCAGCTCTCTGTTTCCAAGGAAGTGGTTTACCTGTGGGTCCCTCCCACCTGGCACAGTCTCTGTTCACGGGAAGGTACTCACCCAAGTTTGCTGAAGCTTTAATTAAATGAGTTTGGATACAGAAATGTAAAATTCTCTTTTACTTAATCTTTTATATTTGATTTTTAGCAAAAAAAAAAGGAAAAAATCACACTATAGTTTCACATGAGAGTTGTAAGCTGTGATCAGAATCACATGGGCTGTTGTGTTTCTTCTCTTTTCCAAGAGCTGGAGCTTCGCTTATCCTAGGGCCACTTGAAGGCAAGAAACCCAGGGAAACTGACCTGTATCCCCACCCTCACTCACCAACAGGATGTGACCTTTATAGTAGGTCTTCCTCTTCTGGGATTGTATTGAAATGTTTGAGACATTTATAAAAGCAAGAAAAATGACAATGGAATATAAAACAAACAGCTGTGGGCCCACCCCCAATAATGAATAATTGTTAACATTTTTGTCATAGTTACTTTAAATTTTTTCCTAAAAGACAGATCTAACATTTCAGAGAAAATTAAAGTCCCCTTTGATTCTCACTGCCAGCCTCATTTCTTCTTCCCTCTCTAGTGGCCACTGCTTTTAGGAATCAAGTGTATATCTTCTGCAGTCTATTTTATATATATTTTATGTATGAACATCATACAGAGTTGTTTTATGTTTGTGTGTGTTTAAAAAGAGATCCCATAAATGATATCATACTATGAATACTCTAAATATTATCTTACACATTTTTCACTTAAATTATGTGTTTCAGATCTCACCTTCAGTTCATTCGTCTTAAGCATTCCATTATAGAAATACTTTAGTCATCTGTTCCTCAAATGGTGGACATGCAGATGATTTACATTTCTTTTCTATTATAAATAAAATTGCAATGAATTCTCTGGTATATGTCTCTTTGTTCACATGTTCATAATATTTTCTAGAGTATATATACACATACATACATGTGTACACACATACATGTATGTATGTGTATATATGCAAATTATTGGATCGCAGGAAATGTACACACTAAGACAGCCAAATTGCTTTTTGCAGTTGTAAGATCAGTGTATGTTTCTTTAGCAATTCATGATAATTTTCCTTTCTTTATTCCTTCTCCAAACTTGATCTTGTCATACCTTTAAATATTTGCTAGTCTGATGGATGAAAAATTACTTTTCTCATTATCATGTATTTCAGTTTGAATTCCTCAGATTACTGAGGTTGAAAATATGTTTATCAGGCATTTAGGATTTCTCCTATGTGAATTGCCTGTACCTTTTCTTTCTGCATTTTCCTATGTATAGTTTTTGGCTTTTACTCACTGATTCCTTGGGTACTTGTCCTTCGCAGATATCTTTGAATCTGTAAATGATCTCATAACCTACATTTTTTGTTTCACACCAGTTTTTCTGTGTTTCACTTTTTTGTTACACCTTCATTTTACATTCTGAAGTAGTAAAATTTACTAATTTTACCCTTTATATGTTATATTTATGAATTCCCCTGTAACCCATTTTAAGAGCATTTAGATAGTCTTCCATGAACTTATATAATGATTTTAAGGTTTGGTTTTTGACATTTAGAACCTCCCCCAAGGTTCTAAACCATACATATTCTCTCTTTCTTTTCCTTCTCTCTTTCACTCAAAAATGATTTATACCTCACCCCACTGTGGGTAGAGTTGTCTTTCCTTCTTCATTCCCCATTCAGCCTTCCCATAAGTCTTTGTGTCATGAAACCTATTCTATCTGAGGGTCCCTTAGGGCAAAGCTTTTGCCTTAATTCATATACTTAGCCCCAGTTCTTAATGTAGTCCTTGGAACAGAATAGATACTTGAGAGAGAAGTGTATTGGCAGAGTCCTAGCTCCAATGATGTGACTAGAACAGAGGAAACCAGAGAGTGTCCACAGAAGGATGAGCAGCAAGTATGAAGAGGGCTGTTGGAAAGGTTGCCATGGAAGGAAAGAAGAAAGATGTGATGATGTGTTATCTGGAATCTTGATAAGTGTCATTTACTCAACAAAAATGTATTATGTGTCTATTACTTGCCAGGCACTGTTCTAGATAATTTACAGATCTGAACCCTGAGAGGTGGTATAACCCTCATTAAAGTTCTGGGATATGGAGTAGATTCTAAAGTTCACTCTGAGAGGAAGGGGCAGAGTCAGGATGCAAACCTGGCTCTGGAGGACACCAAACCATGTCATGCAGGACATAGGTCCTGCGCACTAGACCTTGGCACAAAAGGATGTAGTCCCTATGACCATGAACTTGGAGGCCAGACTGCCATGGCTTCCTCCCTGCCTCTCCCACTTACAAGCCATGAGGCTTTGGAGATGTCATCTAATTGCTGTGTCTCAAGTTTTCTCATTCTTAAAAGGAGAATGTTTTATTATTTTCTGCCTTACAGAGTTTTTGTGAAAGTTAAACAAATAAATATATGTAAAATGCTGAGAGAAGTCCTAACGTGTATGTTATGTCACTATTATGGTTATTTAATGGGGTATCATGTTGTGCTATGACTAACCATACTCTCACTGTTGCTGGATGGTAGATCTGAACCAATAGGCAAAAGTCACTGAAATTCAGACTTAAATTCATTACAAGGAAGACATTTCAAATAACTAGAGTAGTCAGGACAGCTTCTTAGAATAGTGAATCCTCACCGCCTCATGAAGATATTTAAGCTGCATTTAAAATACCATTGGGTGAAGGTTGGACTAGTTGGCCTCCTCTGTGATCCCTTGGAGGGCCAGCGTTCTATGAGTCCATGGCATTATCCACTGGAGTTTCAGGCCAGTGACATCATGTGGCATGTTAATGAATGGAAATATTTTCATGCCAGCTGGCTGATTCAAGCCATGCGTACGATGGAAAGGGCAAATCTTTTCATGTGAAACTGCATGAATAGAGACTCACTGGCCATATAAAGTGCATTTTGGGCAAATGGCTTTCAACAAAGCAGGATAAGAATACACTGTGAGCTCTTCTCATTTAGTCACTTGCAGAAGGAACTCAGGCTGATGTTGCAGAAGCCACTGGTCTTGTAATGGACCGTATATTTCTCTCTGGAATCTGATGTATACATGATTAAAACACTGTGGTCATAGGATGGAATGGATAGGAGGGGGGGGGAATTATTATGCATGGTGAATCTACTCTGTGTGAGACAGTAAGTTTAGCACTTAATATGCCATCTTTTATACTACTTAATAGTCATGTAACTAAGGCTCAGAAAGGTTAAGAGACATGATCAGAGTCACAGATACAGAAGCTATGAAGCTAGGAGTTCAACTATGTTTACAGTAGACCAGTGGTCAGAAGCTGGTGGTTTATAGGTCATCACCAGCCTGCAAGACTTCCAAAAGAATTAACTGGTAAAATTACAAAATCAGGGTATTTCATAAAAGATAAATCTAACCTTTCAAGTTCTTTTGAAAAGTTGGAAGACTTGGCAATACCGAGTCCACAGTCAAGCATGGCAACAATTATGTCTTGCTGAGTAGACAATGCCCTTTATTGCCTAGACATGTACTTTCAGTTGTCCACCATCTTCTCCACTCCATACAGTACTGCATCCTAATTTTAGTACCCCATTTACCTATGTGATAATTTGAGTCATGATACCTACTCTATACACAATGTTATAAAAAAAGAAAGAGCAAGGAATAGGGAATGATGGGAGAAAGAATAGAAAAAGGGAGGGAAGAAGAGAACAGAATGGGGGGAGAGAAGGAAGATGAAGTTCAAGACTCAGAGGAGGACTTGATGTGCTGTGACTGGAGACATCATCTTGCCTCCACTTTCTGCTCAGCTGACCAGGATAACCTTCCTATTTTGCAGAAGCTAGTAGCTCAGTATTCATTTTGATCTGAAAGTTCTTATTTGAGAAAAGATTGCAAACCCAGTCTGGGAAAAGAATTCACATGTGTGATATTTTAAATAGTTCTCTGGCCAGGTTTTTTGGTCTTTCAGGTTAAGGAAAGTAAGGACAGAATGTCGCCTTAGGGCACTGACCTTCCTGACTCTATCCCTCTCATCTATGCTGCTAAATTATCCTAATCACCTGTAAAATGGGTCTTTTTCTGGGATATTCAAAAGTCCTTAATGAAAACATCTTTGGGATTGATCAGCTTGAAGTGTCTACCCCACCTTCCTTTCTGTGTTTCTATCACATTCATTTACTATACAGTCTTTCAAAAATGTCCTCCCTGCTGACCTTTTTCTATCCATTCAATTTCTGTTCTCCCAAAAAGCAATGTAATATCACATTGGTGAGCACTAGACAGTTTGCTGAAAGCCATCTTGAGATTATACTTACAATTTCTAACATGCTGCCTTTTTTGCAACACTGACATTACAGGAGACCTTCTTTCATTTCTCAACTGCCCACTTGTATGACTTCGAGTGAGTCAATAAACCTCTCTGAAATTCAGTTTCCTCTGGATAAAGCCTACCTCACATTGTTGTTATAATCGTTAAATGAAAAAATAAACATGAAAAGGTCTAGCCCAAATTATATATTTAATACAAGGCAGTTGAAATGCAATCTCTACCTATAACTAGCTCTGTGACCCCGGGCAAGTTAGTTAACCTCTCTGGGCTTCCATTTCTTGACTTGGAAAAAGAAAAGGTTGGATGAGATCTCTAAGATGCCTTGTAGCCAAGTGTTCTATGTTTACTGAGCTGGGACCCTTGATATTCCTCTCCTATCCCTTGTGAGATCCTTGGATACAGACATCACATCCTTTTACCTGTGTATCCATAGTACCTAACATGAATCTCTGTGGTTGAATGAAATATCTGATTGCATCATCAACTCACAGCTCCAACCACTCAACGCCCCCTCATATGCTTGTGTCGGAGGCCTTAGGACTGTAGGGCTGCTCTTAACAACTTGATCATTCCACTAGTCCTACCCCAGGCTCCTCTGTAGAAAATGTACCCCCCCTCCCTGTTTAAGAGACAGCCAGAGTTGGTTGATGGATATGTCCCCTGAGCTTACCACTTAGCCTCAGGTAACTGGATAGAGGTAAACACCTGGCCCTATGACATCCAGTCCAAAGTCTGCACAGACCAACGACCTGAGGAGCAGCCAGGAGGGAAGGAGTGAGAGAGAGGAAGAAGAGAGAGCGCCAGAGAGGTGACTTGTGATGGTTAGTTTTATGTGTCAACTTGACTGGGCTATGGGATACCCAGATATGTGGTCAAACAGTATTTTGAGTATTTGGGGATAAGTTTATCTTTTAAATCAATTAATGAATAAAGCAGATTGCTCTCCATAATGTGGATGAGCCTCAACTAATTAATTGAAGTACTAAATAGAAAAAGAAAAGTTTAAGAAAGAGGGAATTCCTCCTGTCTGATTGCCTAGAGCTGGGACATCAGTTTTATTCTGACTTGGGACTTGAATTGAAATATCAGCTCTTCCTAGGTTTCCCACATGCCAACTGTAGAACTTGAGACTTAGCATCCACAATTATGTGAGTCAATTCTTTATAATAAATCTCTTTATCGATATACATAGAGAGATACAGTATATGTTTTTCCATTTCTCTCTCCATACATCCATCCACCCATCCAACCACCCATCCACACATCCACACAGCCTCTTCATTCTGTTTCTCTGGAGATGCCTGATTAATACAGGCAATCAAATTCCTCATTTGGGATCTGAACTAGAAAGTATGAAGTACATGATATAGTTAGAATCAGGAGATAAAAGTGAAAGGAACCAGAGAAAAAGGTAAGGAGTCATGAAGAGGAGTCACAATATTGAGAGGTTGCAGGAAGTCCAAATTCATGGGAAGAGCAGGTGCTGAATCATTGATGTGTCTGGAGAGAGACACCAGAGGGCTCCTGAGAACCAGAAGGATGATGAAGGCTCTTTCTCAGCCAGCCACCCTCTGATTGCACCCTGATTATAAACTTCAGGGAGACTCCTGGAAGTTTTGCCTGCATAAAGCACCCTGATTGCTTTATGGTTGCAGTCCTTACCATCAACTACATTTTACTTTGAGTGAGACTTGGTGACTTTTAACTGGAAGAGGCTGACCACAGCAGAGGTTTAAGTCTGTTGCAAAAGATTAGAGCAAGGAAGAAAGAGGAAAGAGAGAACAGAGAAAGAGGGGGAAGAAAAGCATGGGATGAAAAGGATGAGGAGGACTGAGAAGGGTGAGGTAGGGGGCAGTTAGATCTGGTAGAGAAAAGATTCAGGTTAGCGGCCAGTCACTCTCAGGTTTTCTACTGTCCTCAACCCCTGCAATCAAGATAAGAGGACTCTCCTTTCCATTTCTAGCTCTTTTACTAAATGAATAAATAAATGAATAAATAAATAAGACAAACCTGACTATTACTTCCCTGGAGAATTGAATGTGATCAGTTCTGGTCATTTCCCCTGGAGAAATTCATGACATTCAGGAAACATTAAGAGGCTGAAAGAGAGATGGTTTCTAAATCTCAGAGGAAGGCTCTCCACAATGACATCTTGGACCTAATCGTTTTATGCCTTCCCTGGTCACACTGCCAATTCCCCCAGCAGCAGCAATCACTCACAAAGGAAGAATCTCAGAGCCCAGGCGTGGATTCAAACCCACAATCAAATAGAAACATGAGTTCTCTGTGCACATAATTTCTGGTAAACATGGTCAATTTCATACTTCCAAATAGGGAGTATATTTTTATTCATTTTAAGTTATCCTCTCATTTTCTTGGGAAATGAGAAAACTGGGCAACCTGAGGGGTTTGATTTTTTGTATTTATTTATATTTTTCCAGCACATATATACACATGTCAAGACATAAACTGTGCTTTGAAGTTGAGACAAAAGAAGCACCATTTCCTCTGTGTCCCAAATGGGGTATTCGAAGGAATGGAGAGTGGGGACATCCTTGCTTGCAAACTATAGTAACAGATTAAAGGCAGAACTGACCCAGGTTTTAGCTGAGAGAAAGCATTAGCCAATGAATGAATTATTCCCTGCTTACCAAACAAATGAGCTTTCTACTGGCTGGGCTAGCGGTCTTCTTCCATTGCAGACCATTAATAAATGACACTCTATTTGAGTTTTACAGGCATATTTGTCATCAGTGTCACACCAATGGTCAGACTGGTGTTGTGGAAAGAGTTAGGTTTAAAATCAGAGAGTCAGAGATTCCGATCCTTGACTCTAGCACTTACTAAGCCTGTGGCCTTTGGTAAATTTATTTATCCTATCTGAGCTTCCCCTTTAACACCTAATAAACTGAAGTAAGGAATCAAATGTATATAGTTCTTGTAAGAGTTAAACAAAATCATCAGTGCAAAGTGAGGGGCACCAGACCTGACACTTGGTAGGCATTCAATAAATCTTTCTTCCTTCCAAAAAGGAACCTTCATAATTTAAATAACTAAAGAACCAAGAATAGTCCTGCCCTAGGCAACATAATATTTCACCACTGCAGCTGGATTACAAGCAAAGGGGTAATTCATGAAGTTGTTGACCTGTGTTCCCCGGGGCCAGAACAGCATGTTGGTATCACAGAGAGAATAAGAGGTGATCCCTTTCAGCAGCTGTGCTCTGCCTGAGTAAGGAGCGAGTTCACCCCAGGTCTGTCGCCTTCCCCTGCCTGCCATCAAGTACCATAGGTCTCGGGCTGCCCACCCCAACCGGACACTTAAGAAAGTAGGGAAAGCCCTCAGTCTTGCTTTATTTATACAAACAGGGCTGATGACCTCATTTACAGGAATCTAAGCCCTCCCTGATCAGGGGTTGGATATGTGTCTGCTGCTCTCATCTTCAGCTAATCCCGCTGGGCATGGCCCGTGGCCCAGAGACAAGTGCTAGGTTCCTACCACTGGGTGTGATTCCGGAAAGAAAAGATTTCAGTCCCAGGGCCCACTCTTTGTAGTCTTAGTTTTCTCATCTGTGGAATGAATATAGCAGGGCCTGTATCCCAGATAAGTTGTATTTTCAAACAGTGTAGGTATTGTTAGGTGTCAGGGACTTGATAGACTGTTTATCTACACTCCTTTCCATTGTGTTTATCCACATCCCTTCTCATTGTTGCCTGCTTTATAAAACATTTGAATAGTTAATTATCACATTTGTCACCCCGGACTCTGTGAAGAAGATGTAATTACTACTCTTCCTTTATAGTCTTAGTGATAGAAACTTATGTGCAGTGAAGTTCTGAGGCATTCTTCACTGGCTTTTAATAAGTAGCAGAGCTTGGGTTTGAACCTGGGTCTTCCAATTCTAGAAGTGAGATTCTTTCACTTCCAGTTTAAGAAGTGGACCAGCATCCACGAATTAGAGTTGTAGACAGGCATTATATAATTTTAGAGCTATAATCACTCTTAGAGAGGCCCAGGTCCCCATTTTAAAGGTGGGAAAATGAGGCCCATAGAATGGAAAAAAACTTGCCATGGGTCACACCACTGTCTGAGGCTAATCTAGAAGAGCTCTCGTCTCTCTTCTGACTCCCACGTCAGGCTCTTCACTCCTGAGCTGAAAGTGCTGACTGGGGATGTGTGTGCTGATTCAGCTGCAGCCTGTCTTATGGTCACTTGCAGTTTGCATAACCACTGCCCCCATCTTCTCTGCAGCTGCTACACACATGGGCACGATCTGCCTGCCTCCTGCAGACATCTGAGTCTGCAACCCCTACTTTACAGAACGTTATTTCTAATACATAGATTTTAAAAGCACTGGAATATAGCACAATAGCGATTTTTCTTGTTAGATTTTTATCAATTACACTTTACACATGAAGAGATCGAGACTCAGAGAACTCCAGCAACTTACCCAAGGCCTCACAGCACATGATCCCAGAGCAGGGGCTCAGTCCTGGTACATCCAACCCATGCTCTTTCCCGGCCCCGAGCTGCAGCTCACAGGTGAGCTCCAAAACAGCAAACTCATACTTCATGCCTTTAATTTTCACTGAAATCCTTCGGGGCAGAGAGACTCCCGGAAGTTTTGCCAAGAAGTAATTCCCTGAATATATTCTAAGAATCCCAAAACACCAATACACAAAAACATATTCACCCTTATGTTCACAGTAGCACTACTTATGATAGCCAAGATCTGAAAAGAGCCTAAATGCCCATCAGTGGGTAAGTGGACAAAAAGAGCTGTGGTACATTTACACAATGGAATACTACGCAGCAGTAAAAAAGAAGGAATTCTTACTATTTGTGATGGCATGGATAGACCTGGAGAACATTATGCTAAGTGAAATAAGCCGGTCAGTGAAAGACAACACATGATCTCACACACATGGAATCTAATGAACACAATAAACTAACGAACAAAATAGAAAGAGGCATAGATACACAGAACAGACTGACAGTTGCCAGAGGGGAGGGGAGTACTGGATAAAAGATGGTGAAGGGATTAACTGAAGACGATTTCTGCATGACCCATGGACACAGACAATGACATGGGATTGACTGAGGGAGTGGGGAGGGTGGGGCTGGGTGGAGGTGGGAAAAAGGAGAAAAATTGCAAGAATAACTATAATAGCATAAACAATAATAATAATAATAATAATAAAAAGAACTAGTTCTCTGAATGACCAACTTTCCAAATAACTGAACAAACACCAAAACACAGTTCCTCCAAATTACATAGAGTTTTAGAGTAAATTTTGGTATTTACTAAAGCAAGTCAGTTTTCTTTCTTTCCCATATCTTCATACTTCAAAAACACTTTGCTGTTCTTGGCTCTTTACTTTTCCACATGAATTTTAGGTTTGGTTTGTCAATTTTCTTAAAAACCCTGTTGGGGTTTTGAGTGAAATAGCCTTGACTCTACAGATTAACTTGGAGAGAAGTGGCATGTTTATGGCACTGAGTTTTCCTATTTATGAATAGGGTATTATATTCTCCATTTATTCAGGTTTTCTCTTATGTTTTTTCAATAAATGTTTACATATATTTTTTCTTCCATAAATCTCTCATGCTAGAAATTCATTCAACAAAAATTTGTTGAGCATGTGGTACATACAAGGCCAAAACTAGCTCATCCCACGTGAATAAGCCTCTCTGTTTTTCCACCCATTCACCGCTTTTGTCATTCTCATACCAGTTTCACAAGTGGCTCACGAGCCTTCATGTTGTATTTCTAACATGTTAACTTTAAACTTTCCGAATTTCTTGCTACTGACAATGCACAGGAGGAACAGGTTCCCAGGCCTCATGGACCCGTCCTGTCAGAATGCCTCCTCCCTGTTAGGCCTGGGTGTGTTGTTTCTACTTCTCTGGGAATGGAAAAGTCATTTAAGCCCCAAAGACTCTCCAAAACTCGCCGTCTGTCTTGCATCACCACACTGCCACATGCTGAGCTCTGATCCTGATCATTGGCGGTACTGGATTCTGTTAATTAGTCATTTTTCTTTCTTAAATGCAAGCCTCTGATTAGCCGTTAGATCACACAAGCCTTACTTAAAGCAATTAGGAGTAAATACTCTAGCTTTGTTTAACAAGGTGGGATCTAGGAGGATTCATCGCGTGGGAAAGAACAAAGAAACTTCAGAGAAAATAAACTGGTTGTTCCTGTACTTATTCTACAACTGGCGTAAAAGAGCAGTAGGGTTTAGGAAATAAATTTTTCTTAAAGGGAATGCACAGTGCTTGCCTAAAAACCAGGTCACCTCCCAATTCCTTTTATCTGTTCAGCAAACACTTATTGAGGGCTGACTGTACACCAACACTGGGCTAGGTGTTGGGGCACAAACATTATAAAAATAGTCATGGTCTTTGCCCGAGTGCTCGGTAGTCTAGTGAGGAATAGAAACAAGTCAGCATGCAATTAATAGAAAACTT
Source organism: Mormoops blainvillei (assembly GCA_004026545.1). NCBI lineage: Eukaryota > Metazoa > Chordata > Mammalia > Chiroptera > Mormoopidae > Mormoops > Mormoops blainvillei. The sequence goes on along the minus strand of PVJD01012553.1, from coordinate 25,025 downwards.
GATTAATTTTGTGATAAAAGAAGAAGCTTAGAGAAGGCATACAAGACATGGGAGTTTGGGGAGGGGGGCCTGGTGCAGGCAAGGGTCCTGGAAGAGGTGACTGCTCACTTGGGAAAGTAAAGGAACGTTAGTATGCCTGGAGAATAAATAATACAGTGGGTGTGGTCAGTGGAGAGATACGGGATGACAGAAACAGACATGGGCAGGTCCTGCCAGGAAGAGTAAGCCATGTCCAGGAATTCAGACTTTATCCCAAGGACAGGAAGTGTTTTTTTTTTTTAATCAGGGAAATGCCATGATCAGGTTTGCTTTTTTGGAGAGATCATTAAAGTTACAGTAAGGAGAACAGACTGAGATCGGCGTGGGGAGGTGGAAAGTCCACTTATGAGGCTACTTCCATAGTCCACGCAAAAGAGGATGTTAATGGCTTCTACTAGGGTAGTGTCACTATGAATAGATGAAAAAGTTGAAGCTCCAAAAAGACAATTGACCTGCCCTTTCATATGCCTATTGAGTGGTAAAGAAGGAATCTGAAAAATTTCAATAGGGTCCAAAGACTGTCATCTCTTTCCTGCACCCAGTGTCCCTACCACGTGTAAGGGGCAAAGTAAGTCTTGGGAAATTAAGAAAGGACGCTGAGTAGAGTGGCAAACAGACTGGAATGAGAACATACTGGAAATGGAAAGACCTCCCTCCAATAGCACATGAAAGAGGAGCTGTTGAAAGGAAGAGAAGAGAATTAACATTTATTGGTAATGAGAGAAGGTAGTCTACAGCAGTGGTTCTGAAACTTTCCAGTGCATAAGAATTCCCTAAAGTTTCAGTTAAAATGCAGATTTCAATTCAGTAGATCTGAGACTGCATTTCTAACAAGCTCCCACGTTAGGCCGATGCTACTGGTCCAGGGACCGTACTTCGAGTGGCAATGGTAGAGGAGTGGTTATCGGCCCAGGGTTTAAGTCAGGCAGACGAGGAACTGAACCCTGGTGTTGGTACTTGTTAATGGTTTGACCTTAAGGAATGTATTAGTTTCCTGTGGTTACTATAACAAAATACCAAAAACTGGGTGGATTAAAACAGCAGAATGCTATTCTCTCACAGATCTGGGGGTTAAAAGTCTGAAATCAAGGCACCAGCAGGGCCATGGTCTCTCTTGTGGCTTTTGGGGAGAAAATGTTGCCTCTTCTAGCTTCTGGCATATGCTGGTAATCCCTGGCATGCCATGGTTTGTAGGTGCATCATTCCAGTCACAGGGCTGTCTTTTCTCTTTGTGTCTTCACATCGACTTCCTTTTGAGTATGTATATCTCTGGGTCTAAATCTCCCTGTTTTCTAAGGACACCAGTCACGTTGGATTAGGACCTGCCTCATATTCTGAGGTACAGGGGGTTAGGGCTTCAGTACACCTTTTTTGAAGGGACACAATTCAACCCAACAATTAAAATTTTAACGCTCTGAGCCTTGGTTTCTTTATCATAGGGGTAATGACACCTACTCTACAGAGTTCAATTAAATGCAATAATAAAGGTAAAGTGCCAGCACACAATAAGGGCTCAAACCACTGTAGTTAAAGGCTACCAGGCAATAGTCACTTAAGATACATCTCACTTAACCATCCCAACCACCTGCCCTGGGGTGCCGGCAACATCATTCCTGCTAGATATCAGAAGAGATTGAGACTCAATAAAGATAAGAAAATACACAAAGTCGCACTATTAACTTTTAAAATCCACTCTTTGCCAAAGCCCATGGTGTTTACTCCACTCCAAGGGGCCCGAGAGGGGGCACTGGCAGAGAAGGCGGAGTTACAAACTCTCCTGCAGAGTCAACAGCAGAGAAGAATGATTATTTTTATTTAATCGTGTAGGGACCTGGGCCCAATAGAGAATGTGGTATAAAGCGCCCACAATCGGAGATGAGGTGTTCAGAAGGCTCGGGGACTGGAGGAGGGAGGGGCAAAGGACAGCTGATACACGAAGTCCAGTGGACTCATGACGTCTGCCAGGTTTTGTCACCCTTTCTGGCGTTTCAGTGCAGCCTCGGCATTCTGAATAGGCCACAGCAACTCACAGTCAAAATTTCAAAGCTAAAAATACCTCCATGCTATCCTGGGAAGGAAATGTTTTTTTGTTTTTTTTTTTTTGAAAAACAAAACACCTGAGTGTCTTCTAGCCCAGAAAAAGAAAAATGTGTAGGCTGTAATGAGCAATTGAATCCACTTTTGTCTGTTTGCAATAAACATCCGCACGACGCATTATCCTTCTGACATTTCTGTTAGGATTGCTCATACTCTTTTTTCTGAAAAATGTTTCCTATCCTTCCTGAATTTTTGTAATTACTTCCTTGGAAGGAGACCATCTCAGCCCTTCAGAGACATGATCAATTTTAAATAGCTGATTCCTAATTTTTGTTGATGCTGCCGTTATGTTCAGCTATCTCTTGATGGGGAAGAAACACTGCCAGCTTGAGCTATAGAAAGATATAGATAGCCTAATATATAGTCAGAAAAATGATAGTGATAGAGAAGCAGGTGGCAATTCGATCAGATTCCTTCCTTTCAGTCACTTCTATGGTTATTGTGTGGTCCAGCAGTGTAATGGAGCTACACTGCCTGGGTTCTGATCCTGGTTCTGTCATTTGCCAGCTGTGTGGCCCTGGGGACATTGCTTAGACATCAAGTGCCTCAGATTCCTCACAGTAAAATTGGGATAATAATAGTATCTAGTCTATAGAATTATTAGGAGGCTAAAAGAAATCGATATGTATAAAGAGTTTAATTATGTATATATTATAGTATATGCTCAATAAGTGGTTATGATTGTGGCTCTAATTATTTGGCATAAAGAATGATAACCTTGAAGTCAGAAGATGCTGTCACTTACTGTGGAATCTCCTGGACTTCATCTGCAAAATGGAACTATTTGATGTCCACATTATGCAGAGTATTATAAGGCAGAGTAGTGAGAGTGTGTTTCTTTTTTTCTAATTTTAATGAGTCCTTTTTCACAGGGGAGTTAAGTGATCAGATTAGCATTTTACAAGGTTACTGCACCTATTCTTTGGGGAATAGACTGGGCAAAGGTGATACTAAGAAACCAGTCAGGTGAGACCTGATAAGCGCATTGACCTCCCTCACCCTGGTCAATGGAGTTGAAGGAAAATGAGCTCATCATGCAAATTGCAGGTGACTCCACAGGACTCTGCCATCGAGGGAGGAATGGGAAGGACAATTCCTGGGTTTCAGATCAACTGGACAGAAGAACAACACACTGAAATGTATGCAGGTAGCTGTGTATACTCTGAGGGAGGCAAAATCAGAGAGAAAAAAAAGGAAAAAATGAAAATATCTGTACAGAAGAGAAAAAGAAAGACAGGTAACTCGGATCTGTGGAGAACCTAGACTCCCCATGAAGTCCTGGAGAAAGGCCCTGTAGATTGATGGAGCGCTCAATCAAGGCATGGCAGAAGGGGACACTCGTATTTCAAGGATATTGTGCTTGTCATTTACGGACAGGAACAGTACAGTTTTGCATGGAGCTTAGTCACACTATGCAGGTGTGGCCTTCCCACCAAAATACATGCTAATATCCTACAGCACAAAAATGACTTCTCATATATCCCTGGGTATATTTAGCCTAGTTCCACACATAGAACAGAGTTTTCGGTAAATGTTTGAATTTAGACAGTTGTTGAATAAAAGATAAGTATTAATTCATCATTAATATTTTTAAGAGTTTATGCTAGGCTTTCAGAATACAGAAGATGGAACGAGACATGACCCATGCCCTAAAGACATGGATTTTCCCTATTACCTTTCCTTTCCCCATTTCTTCCCTTCCCTTTACATCCCCTCTCCTCTCCTCTTTTCTTTCCCCCACTTCGTTCTGTCTGCCTGCCTGTCTCTCTCCTACACACTTACTATGTACACCCACAAACATGCACATGCATACACACACATGAGTGCATGCAACATGTGCGTATACTCCCCATATTGTACCATAAAGGGGATTTCGCAGCCAGGAGTCCAACACTGGATCTTTCTGGTCAATATGTCTCTCATCCTCTTACATCAACATGCTAACCATGGCATGTCCTCCTCATGGTGATGGATGTTAAAATGCAAGACAACAAACCCAGCTCCATAAGCCAATTCAAAGTCTCTTTCTGCATCACATCTACTTTGACTGCACAGGCCAAAACAAGTCACGAGGCAGAGCCCAAAGCCAAGGTGCAAGTACATGCAATCTGCCTCCATCAGAACTTGCAAAATGACTTAGTAAACAGTATAGGTATAAGGATAGATGTAGAACCATACTTAACTTGCACAAATGTTTTCCACTCCCCAGGTATCCTCATTTTTTCAAAGCTTGGATCAGATCCATGTGTCCCACAGTGTGAAATTCAGCCCTCCAGTAGCATGCAAAATTGTTTTTACATGGCAAATGAAATTTAGTGAATTCTTGGATGTGGTATTAACTAATACTAAGCACATAAAGTAGTGAATATTCACTTTTGAATTTGCTTTCAATATTGCCAACTACATCAAGAAGTTAGTCTGAGTTAATGCCTTTAACCATCCCAAGGCCCTTGCTGATTTTTCATTCTAACAATGAGCTAGCAGAACACAGTGTCAAGCTACCATTTCGAAAGATTGCTTTGTTTTCATTTTATTTATTTTTGACTATATTGTATTTAGCCAAATACAAACAAGTGAGGCTAGTTTTATTTAGTTATGTGAAGTTTTTTTAAAAAAATGTGTGTATTTAAATAAAATGTGAGCCTATTTAAAGAAAACATAAAGTCAATTATCGGCGACATGTGGATAGCGAATATCATGGTTGCGGGGCTTGAGGAAGTCACGTCTAAGAAGTTCTGGATAGGATGGCATTTACGGCTCTGCGACGCTGATCGCTGCCAACCCGTTGCTCTTGCTGTGGTCTTTACCTGTAGCCCAAGGCTTTCCCAGAGGGAGAGAGGCATGGAGGGGATTGGCCTTCTCTTCTGAAGGTTTCAAAGACCTTTCATTCCTCTCTCCCTTCTAAATTTGAGCAACCAGCTGTCAATATAGCTACCCAGCCAGATTTTTTGATTGACAAGTTCAACCCCACACAACGGGCCAGAGTCAGTCACCCTGGGGCTGTCCCTGCCCTTGGCACTGTGACATGTGGACCCACATTCCAAATGTCATGTTACATCTCCTCATGGCATCAAAGCACCCTTGAGAGCAGGAAACCCTAACAGATGGCTGAAATGCCTTCAAAAAGGCTCCCTGAGACAGCCTGGGAGATACACAGAGCCCTGTCAGTGGTGATGGGTCATAACATATGCTCGGCAGAAAATGCCAAAGGGAAGAGCGGTTCCTGCACCCACCAAGTCCACAGGATGCTAGTTATCGGCTACCTTACACAGAGCGTTATTTGCTTTTGCAAAATATCTATTAAATCCTTGATCACTGTCCTCGGTTCCCTGCACTTTTAATGGTCCTAAAAGGTAGTGATGGAAAACTTTTTATTGAATATTTACATTGATCATTTCATTAAAAAGCAAATAAGTAAATAAAGACTGTTTTTCTTTTTTTCACGGTAGACTGCTACTCCCTCTGGTCCCAGAATTCCTAATGTGGATTTTGTGGCCCCTGCAAAAGCCCATAGCTGGTCTTAAAGAACACTGTGGACCTTCCAAAATTACCTGTAAAAGTTTGTGTGTGTCTGTGTGGACATATATGAGTCTCTCTGCAGAAAGGGTCTAAAACTTAGTTTAGATTCTCAAAATTGTCCATGCCTCATTAGAAACCACAGCTCTCTAAGTGCTCCTTAGAGAGATTTAATGCGGCAGAAAAATATCAAAACTAAACTAAACTAACTAAACTAAACTAAACTAAACTGGAAGGTAATGTAAGGTAACAACATTTCTTCCTAATAGTAACATTAAGAAAAACATTTGCCATTTGCCAACACCATAATTTCAAAAAGGTTACTTCAGTGTAGCAGGATATGAAAAAAAAAATTAGGAAGTCCATAAATCCAGATTAAAAGCGTATATTTAGCTTTATTAAAAAAATAGTTCCATTGTCCATTTTCATTTTCATTTCACTAGTGACCAGCACCAATCTGTGGACAAGGATTTGAGAACCACTGCTGTCAGAGTTGGGAATTCCTACCCAGCCTGCAAGTCTTTAGGAAAACATGACTTTCTCTGGGATGCCCAGAGCAGAACCCACAGCTCCCCGCCTCTGTTTCTGGGCCACCCTAAGAGAAGTCCTTTATCTCTGACCCCACTCTACTATGACACCAGGTACTATGCCCCAAGGCAAGAAGGGTAGACTCAGGGTAGCAGTCCATTCCAAGAGCTATTGACTATGTCCCTCACATGAACCAGGCCCTGAGCTAGGCATCAGACGCGAGGAGTGAAATGCACTATCCCTTCCTTTACGGGGCTCACGCTGTAGTGAAAGAGACAATAGAAATGGTCTAAGTAGGCACCATCACCCACTCTACTTCCCTTGCCCCCCATTGCCAAATGAGCAAAAGAAATGACGAATGATGCTACAGAGGCTATATTACAATAATCCATACTTCTATTCAATGTGGGGAGCCTCAAGGGAGATTGAATGATTGAATTCTCCTCCCCCAAGCAATTTACAATGCCTCTTCCTTTCCGAAGTGTGTGGCAGAGAATACAGAGAGCACTTAGAATGCAGCTAGACAGTGGGTAGCCCTCCCGGGGGGGTGGGGGTCAAGCCTCTTTAGCCACGCTAGGGTAAGACTCGGTTCTTAACATCTGTTCTAAAAATGTGCCTATGCAAAGACTGGGACTTCACTCACTGTAGCTCTAACAGCCCCAAGGAAGCAACCAGTGCCACGGCACGGTGCGAAGGGAGACGGCCAGCAGAATCGAGAGGAGAGGTGCAGACCACAACAAAACAGGGATACTCCTCCTCATTACAGAGTCTAAGTGTAGGGAAGCTAGGGGGCGATTTTAGAATCCACTGTACAGTACACAGAGCTGTAGACAATATCAGGAGGGTTAGCTTTCATTCTTGATAGCATGTGTGCTTTTCATTTCATTTCTTCGCTGTTTCTATAGAGTGCTGAGTCAAGAGAACCTCTCTGGCTGGGTTTGCTTGGAGAAATCTGAGTTGAGTGGATATCTTGCCAGGAAACTACACTCAGTAGTTATTAATCAGGTAAGTAGCTAGGTAAGTTGCTACTCTCAAATAAGTTGCAAAGACTATCATATATGTTCTTTTAACACATGCGGTAGTGGTGTTTCCCTTCAGTAGAGAAACGAAGGCACAGAAAGGTAAATGACCTTGACCAAGGTTGCAAAGCCAAGAGCACCAGGGGCTTCACCGAATTTAGTTCGAAGGAAGCAGCCAGTCTCTGAGCACTGGGAAGCAGCTAGAGGGCTCAGGACTCCAGGTCTCTGCCGCCATTGTTACTCAGTTCTGAGTTTTTGCAACATCAAGATTAAATGCTGTTCATAAAAATAATTGAATGGTTCACACTTGTTCCCCTGGTGAGGGGGAACTGCAGTTAGTATAAAGAAGATAAATTAGAAACTTGGAAAACATAAATTAATTTTAGAATGGATCAGCGAGTGTAAGATACGGAAAGGAATTCTGAAGTTATCCTGCTAAACTTGAAGGAAATACTGAGGTACACAGGGATGCAATGATATAATTATTTTTGCACAGCAAATTCATAACAGGGTAGGGATTAGAATTCAGTTCTCCAACATCCTAGTCCCATGATCGCACCAACCACACCAGGCATAGAGGGCATGCTACACCAGCAAATGAAGGCTTGAACCATGAAGAGGAAATTTTCATCGGAGAGGAGGACAGATTCTTTTTTTCTCAGAGTCCAGACTTTTAAGGACATTTCATTTTGTTGTCAAGGGAGGTTTTGGGGACATATTCTCTGGGCAAATATATAAAGGAGGCTTTTTTAGCTCTAGTCTTAGGCAGAGAACCAGAATAAACCTCCCAAATTGGTCCATTTTATCTCCTGGAGCAAGAGCTGTGACTCCAACAGATCAAGCCTTGAGGACAAATTTAATGTTATCCCTGAGTTCAAAGGTTTCACTTTCCTATTTGCTGCTTCTAAAGCCCTGAGCCTTTGAGCTTTGGTTTTGTAAGAAGACGACTCAGGCCACTGAGAAGTGTGAAAGCAGATTCCATTTCCACTCCGAGGGCAGCCTCTTGTGGAAGCATACCCAGGTGTGACTCAATTTTCTCATAAACCCACTCCACTCAGGCTTTCTCCCTCTCCCCATATAACAGCAGCGTTTGTCAAGGTCACCAGTGACCTCCATGCTGCTGGATGCAACGGTCAGGTCTCAGTCCTCACTAACGGTTGGCATCATGCAGTGCAGTTGGTCACCCTCCTCCTTGAAGCGCATTTTGCACTTGACTTCCAGGGCACCACTCTCCCCCAGTGTTCCTTTTCCTTGTCTCCTCAAACTCGAAACACAACAGTGATGAAGGTCTTCATCCTTGAACACTTCTTCTCTCCAATGAGATTCATTCCTTAGGTGATCTCAGCCAGTTTTAGGACTTACATATTGCTTATCACCTCTCGGGCGACAACTTTCAAATTTGATCAAAACTTGAAATCTCCAAAGTAGGGTCTAACCACTTTTCACCACCGCCAGCACCATGACCACCACCTCTTAACCTGGATTATTGCAACAGTTACCTGATTTCCCTCCCTGTGCCTATGCCTGCTCCTCTGTAATTGATTTTGCACCCAGGTGTGACCCTTCTTGGGTGTTTGCTGAAAATCTCTCTATTCTTGCTGCTCAGAACTCAAACTCTTTCATGAGCTCTGGAAATTGGTTGGCTTAGTGCCCCCTAACAGCTCCTTGCCTAACTGAATATGGTTTTAACCTGTACGTACATAAGTTAGTGCTTACAGGCTAAGGACCCGTGTGCATACTTTTGGAGTCCTCCCTGTCTCTCTCCAGACCTCTTCTCTAGAACGCTGTCTTGCTACTTTCAAATGCCTCAGTCTCTCTGAACTCTGATGATTATCTCCTCAACTCCTGAGCTGGCAGTGGCTGTGGGATTTCTCTCTCCCTCTGCTCTAATCCAGAAAGTGCCTCCAGGCAGAAAGCAAGAGCAAGTGTGGTTTCACCTCATTTGTTTTCCTTTCCTCAGGAATCACATTTCTGAGTTGCCAGTTGTCTCAGGCCTAGATGTTTCTTACACTTTGTTCAATGTTCTCGTTGTTTACAGTGTAAAGGTAAGTCTGGTAACAATTACTCTAACATGGTTGGAGTGGAAGTTCCAGAATGTCTTCTAAGATACCTCAGGGGCTGTTCTTTAATTTACAAAGATCGTATTTCGAATCCCAGTTCTTCCATTCACTAGCTGTGATAACTACACAGATAAATAACTTCTCCTGACCTCAGTTTACTTATCTGTAAATTTCAGATTCTAGATCCTACCACACAAGATAGTAGTTGTAAGGACTGCCTGATCTAAACGCTCTGCCCTCCGGGCTCCCGCGCCCCCTCTCACAGGTACTCCCAGAGGGCGGGGTGGGGGGTGCGAAGAATCAGTAGCAAAGACCAGGAAAACCCCTGTCTGCACTGAATTGACCTCCCAGTTAGTATATATATGGAAATAAATAAATAAAGAAGATATTTCAGACAGTGAAAAATTTTATGAAGGAAATAAAAGAGTAATGTGATCCGAGAGTGACTGAGTAAGAGAACTTTAGGTACAGCCACTAGGAAGGTCTGCTCTGAAGAGTGAACCTTGGAGTTAAGACCTGAAGAGAAAGGAACGAGGAAAGTGATGAGAGAGCAGGAAGCACTCCAGGTGGAAGGATCAGCAATGACAGAATCTCGGAGGTGAGAAGGAGCACATTTATTATAAACTGAAAGGCCAGGGTGAGAGGTACAAATAAAAGAGGAAGTCAGTGGTACAAGATGACCTTGGAGTGAGACAGGCACAGAGGGACCAGGCCACATGTGCCTTATAAGCCAAAGTTAAGGGTTAAGTGCCATGGGGAGCCATCAGAGAAATTTTACTGTTTTGTTTTGTAAACAGAGGAGTGGTGATGAAATACGATTTCTGGTTTTTCAAAATTATCCTATCTCCTTTATGAAAATTCTTAACAGCGCTACAGTTTTAAAGGTCTGTTGATAAAATTCAAATCAAATTTCACTAATATTGATTTAGTAGCTACTACATGTCATCTAGCTGGGGAGCCAAAATAGATACAATTTCCCGCGACTGCCTGAATCTCAAAGCCGCATGGAGGAGTCGGGCACGGGCCAAGAGACTGTGGCTGTTTCTTCATCATTACTGAGAAGGAAGAAGAAAAATGTTCAGTGAATTAAAAATCGATGCTAAGTCTGAAAACTCTCTCCCCAGAGACAGTTTCCGCACCACACCTTCCCTCTCTAGTTGACCCGGGACAGCGTGTGACGTCTTTCCACGTCAGGAAGAGAGGGCTGAGACCACCGAAATCGGTTTCCATTCTTCTTCCCTGACAGTTCTGATCTCTTCGCCATGCTCAACAGCTTGTCCTGAGACAGGAGAATAATGTTTTAAATTACACAAGAAAAAAAGTCACACCTAATTAAATGGCATTTAGGCTTGTGGAATGGGCACAGCCAGATAATCCTCAAGTGGTCTTGGTGGGAAACCAAGGCTCCAGACTGAGTATCCTATTACAAGAACCAAAGCTGGAACCATCGGGACTCTGAACATGTGGAGTTTCCATTTTTCAAATTATATATATACATACACACACACTGTGTCAATTGCAGGCCAGTTATATTTCTCATGCATTTTTAACACATTGATCTTGTGTGCCATTCTTAACTGTGCACAGCATAGGCATTTAAATTAAATATAAAGTTATGCCAAGGAGAAGGCAAAAATGGAGAGCAAGAAAAATAATTGAAACAGATTATGAGAATAATTTGATAAATATTCATCAAACTGAAACTGTTTACTAAGTGGCATCGTCCTGTCAGAGGGGTATTCTTCACTATGCTTAATTAAAACTTCTTTAACAAGTCATATATACAGATTTATTTTTTACTATGCATTCAAATAGATGTGGTTTTCTGTCTTGTACTATATTTAATGTATGTTCATTATTTTTTAAAAATAGAAAATTTTGAAAAGTAGAAAGTACAGAAAGGAAAAAATACCCATATTTTAAAAGGTATAAAAATTGACACCTATTTTGAAAAGTAGAAAAAGGAAAAAAATTACCATATTCCCACTATTACTCACTTTAAATCTCCTGCATGTCTCTTTCTATGCATATTTTATATATTTCAAATCATACTACGTACATATTTTTGCTGCCTAATTATGTTTTTAATTTCCTTATTACACATCTCATGCTATTGGATTATCATTGGAGTTGAATAATTTTATAGTTGTGTAATAGATGTAACCATTCTCTATGGTTGGGATGAAAACAAGGTATTTCATTTAGGTTACTTCCGTTTAACCTATTTGAGGAATCCAATATTATAGCTGATGGGATGAATATGTTAAAAGAACAACTTTCAAAGCCCCACTGCCACTTCATGGTGGTGCAAAGCAAACCTAACAATAGTATTATTCGGCGATAGCTATTTTATGCCTTGCATTTGGCTAAAATCTTTACTTATTGATCTCTTTTAAACCTCAAAAATAACTATAAAGTGAGTACATTTCTATTTACAGATGGAGAAATAGGGTCCCCCAAAATAAGCATGTTACCTAAATCTGATATGATTCCAAAGCTTTTTTACCAGATTCTGATATGGAATGATTGTCAACTTGATCTTTGGATTTGGCTAAAAGAACTGAGAAATGGACAAATGCAGGAGATGATTTGGTGCTGTTAAACTTGGAAAACTGATTGTATTAAACATAATGGATAATTTGGCCCCTTGAAGACAGTAAAACTTATTTGGATCTTTACCTCCCTGGGCAGATTTATGATCCAAATGTCTTCAGGGCACAATTTTCTTTATTATGTCAAGATATACAATCTTAGGAAGTTTAAATAGACAACAGGTCTGGAGGGAAAAGCAACTAATTTTTAATATACTTTCAATATTCTAGGAGTTTGAAAAACATTAACTCATTAATTCTACACACTGCAAAGCAATTATAATTAAACCTATTTTACAGATGAGAAAACATTCTGCAATGTTAATTTAATTCATCTCCCCTACACTGTAGACTTTTACTACCTTAGAGGTTATTAATCTCACTGTTAGTCAAATAGTATCTAGGATAATTATTTGCCTTTTCAGATGACTCCTTTTCTTTCAACTAGAAGGCAACAAGCTTGAAGGCAGAGAATCCTCTTAAAACTAGAAATAAAGTCAGAACCATTAAGCTCCAATCAACTTCGTTACACATGGCCCGTATTTTACAGATGAAAAACATGAAAAGCGAGGGCAGATGACTAGGCCAAAGAGACACAGCTTTATGACTCTCATTGCAGAGCTAGACATTCAAACCTGTGGCTTAAATCTTGATACACTGTTTTCTGTTATGTATCAGTGATGTATGATTTCCCATATTTTCCAGGGTGCTTGTGGGATCAAACTGGCTAATTTCCCTAGAGATTATTATGTTATCATGTATGCCAACAGCATGCCATAATCTATAATGCCCCGCCAGTATTTCTATCTTCTAGAACCTACCTATCTCTCTTGTCCAACATTAGTAAGTTTCTTAAGTTTTTTTTTTAAATAAAATAGTAGAAGAGTTAAAGACAAAAAAAAATATATTATCTTAGGTGCTTTTTAATTTTCCCAGGTATGAAGGACAGGGTTCAGAGCTAACACATTCAACACCTAATATTACGTTGCTACTAACTATTGGCAGCTACCACTTTCTTAATGACAATGGTAATTGGGTGTATGTAATGAGAAGTCATTACAATAAATAGACTGATTCCAGTTTGAAGCTTGAATACCATTCCCCACAATATGTTTAGAGACAGGGTAAGGGGAGGGGTATTTCTGTGTACAGCTAAAGAAAGCCACTTAGCATGAATGGTTGAAATCAACCAGTACTCAATAAGTTTGTCTCTGCATCATCTAAATATTCTATCAGCCACTTCTACAAATTTTGAATTTCCCTTACAGTTTTCTGCAATGCTAGTATCGATTGTTCAGAAGGTACTTTATTTTTAAATATTCATTTATTAAAGTCAGTATGTCAGATACTGTATTAACATAGATGCTATTAATAGCTAGTAGTAATAAGAGATTATTATGTGCTGTCAAAGCTTTATTTTAATTTATTTTTTAACACAATTCTATCAATACTATCATTGTCCCTAACTTACAAATGTAGATAGAGACTGGGCTTTCTCGACACGAGCTTGCCCATGGTTACTCAGCTGGCAGCAAGTAATAGAAGTTACCAGGCTTAGAGTTATTTCTACGTGCATGACATTGCTTGACACTCTTTACCTAGCCCTTTTACCTGTACGATAGGTTTGATGATAGATGCGTAATATGGGCTCATTTTATAGATGAAGAAACTGAACTTTAGGGCTTGCTAGGAAGTCGTAGAGTGAGGCTTCACACCCAGGTAGCTTGACCCTAGTGTTAAGCACTACACTGTGATGCTCCCCCAAATTGGTAACCTTGTTTATTAGATGCAGCTCAGCCTGATAGCAAAGGCCTCACCATAACTACTGGAGGGCGTGGCTGGATTCTGGGGAAAACATTATGCATAAAATACCATTACTGTTTTTTTCAACAGCTAACCCTCCACAATAGCATTAAAAAAAAACAACATGAAATACTTATGAATAAAACTAACTAATGCAATTTTGTATGCTACTACCATGAAAACAATTTAGAGAATTTAGAAAAAATGTAAATAAATGGGATAAAAGTGAACTGGAAAACTCAGTATCATTAACAAATCAATTATCCCCAAATTAATCTATACATTCAATGCAATTTCAAGCAAAATTCTAGTGGGTACTTTTAAAAAAGAATAAACAGGCTAATTATAAAATTTACATGAAAATGTAAAGAACTAGGCAGGTTAAAAAATTTTTGAAAAAGAAGAACAAAGTTGGAAGATTTAGATTATTATTCTGATTTCAGTAGTTAGTATAGAACTATAGTACTCAAGACAGAGCTATTGCTGTAAGGATAGGCAAATACATCAATGGCACAGAACGGAGTCCAAACATAGGCCTGCATGTAGATAGTCAATTCACTTTTTGACAGGACAAAATGGTAATTCAGTGGAGAAAGGGTAATCTTTTCAAAAAATGGTTCCAGGACAATTAGATGCCCATATGCACAGAAAACAACACCCTGATACCACATGGAAAAATGAATTCAAAATGAATTATAGGCCTAAATTAAAAATCTAAAATTATAAAATTTCTAGAAGAAAACAGGAGAAAATTTTTATAATTTTGGGCTAGGAAAAAGAAAAACACTCACACAGGACACGAAAGCATAAATCACAAGTGAAAAAAACGATAAATTGAACTTCGCCAAAATGAAAAACTTCAGCTTCTCAAAAAGAAATAAACAAACCAACTGTGCAGACTATAAAAGACAAGCCACAGGATGGGAGAAAATATTTGCAAAACATGTATCTGTTAAAGGACCTGGATCCAGAACACCCCTGACTTCTTACAACTCAGCCATATGAAAACAACATAATTTTTAAAATGAGGAAAGATTGAAATAGACACTATATCAGAGAAGAAATGTGAATGACAAGCACATGAGAGATGCTCAGCATCATTTATCATTAGGGAAATAAAAATTAAACCATAATTAGATACCATTTGACATCTATTAGAATGACTAAGTTAACAACAACGAAAACCTAATAATAATATCAAGCGATGGAAAGACTATGGAGCGAGTGGAATGCTCATCAGTTCTCACTACTCATAAATTATTGGTGGAAAGCAAACGTTATAGTCACATCAGGAAACATGTTTAAGCAGCTTCTTATAAAGCTAAATATATACTTAACTGATGACCCAGCAATCCCACCCTAGGTATTTACCGAAGGGAAATGAAAACATATGTCCACACAAAGACTTGTACATGAATATTTATAGTAACTTTATTCACAAAAGCCCCCAAGTAGAAACAGCACACATCCATCACCTGGGAGATGGATAAAAAGAAAATGGGGACAGTCGTGCGACGGAATACCACTCAGCAATAAGAATGAGCGAACTATTGTACTTACATGTAACAACATGGATACTTTGAAAAGCATTATGCCAAGGGAAAGAAGCCAGACACACAGGGCTACACCCTGTATGATTCCACTTATACGGCACTTTACAAAAGACAAAACTGTAGGAGCAGAAGTCAGACCAGTGGTTGCCAGAGATGAGAGGTGGGGGAGGGTACTCGCTACTCGGGAGTATGGGGAAATTTTCTGGGGTGACAGAAATAGTCTATATACTGATTTTGGGTGCTAGTTACGTAAGTGTACCTATGTATCATAACTAGTCAAACTTTATATCTAATAAGGGCAAATGGCTGTCTGTATGTAAATTATACCCGGGGAAAACTGACTTCAAACTAAGAAGCAAGGAAGAATCACCTGGAGAGCCTGTTGAAACAGATTGCTGGGCTTCGCCCCCAGAGCTTCCTGCTGCCTGAGCGCTGGGGAGTGGGAGCAGGTGAGACTTTGACTTTCTAACAAATCTCCAGGTGCTGTGGAGGTTGGTAGTTGGGGAACCCTACTTTGAGAACCACTGTCCTAATTAATATGGGGGCCGGAGCTCCGTACCTGGAACGGAATAAGCCCTCCTGCTGTAGGCTTTTTGTCTCTTACAAACACATCGGTCTCTAAAGCTGGTCCCTTGCTCGGGCTTTCTCCATTCAGCCAATGATGCCACCAGATGTAGTTGTCCAGGGCTTTGTCTTGGCTCCCTGAGGCCCTCTAAGGCTGTGGCCCAGGGGAGTGCCTTCCCTCTTTGCCGTGGTCTAGTGAAGCCCTGGCCGTGGGAGCAGCCCACCTGAGAGCTCGACTTTTTGCCTCCCCCCATGATTCCTCCCACTCTTCTCTCCTACTGTGCAGGAAAGGCTCTCTGTGTCTCCCCACCACCCTTGCGCCCCCCTCTACTTCCCTCCCCTGCTCAAGAAAGCATCTCTTTGCTCCTATGAGTAGACTTTGGGGTCAGGCAGAGGGAATCTGAATGTTAGCTCTGCCACTTAACTGTGCGTGATGCGAGGCAACCTACTTTATCTTCTCTGAGCCTGACTTTGCATCACAGAAAGGAGGGTGATGCATTTGACCCCAGAGGGTTCGCACATGTATGTTGTAAGTATGTACAACCAGATTTTGATGGAGACTCTTCATTTTGCCTCAGAATTGGCAGGTAAAACCCAAAGCTGAGACAAAAAAATCCATGAATGCCATCAGCAACTGAGGCCAGTCATTTCCCTTAGGACTTACATGAAGCAGCATAACTGACTTTGCCACTGCCCCCCACCCCCCAACTGTTACCACCTTCTCTCCTCCTTCACTTATAACAAACAAAGGAAAACAAAAATCCTGGAGAGAGCTGAGAAAGAAGTCACTAGACGCCTTGGCAGGGTGGAGAGTTTGATGTAGAAGCGTTTTCTTCATCTCCCCGAGTCACCAGCTGCCCGCCCCCAAGCAAGGCAGAGAATGTGCCAAGAAGATCCTTCACAGAGACTGGGGTGCCTGCTGGGGAGAAGCCTGGGCTTTTTCTGTTTAGGTAGCTAATCATACAGCAGACTTACTGCTCTGCTTCTTTTGCCCATGTGAGAAGAGGGAAAAGAAAATTGGGGAGCAATGGTGGGGAGAACAGCAGGCCCCTAAATCATCCCTTATGACAATATTCCGTGGGTCAAAGGTCACAGAAGTTGTCTTGCTTGCCGACCCAGAGGATTGCTTCCCAGGCAAGCGGTCCCAATGGCAAGAGGCTTTGGTGTAGCCTGCCAGGGTGCCTACTGTATGGGGCCCTCTCAGGAATCCCACACATACACCCCGAGAGAGGGGTGATGGGCAGCGAGGGTCCCCAGGGAATCAGCAACAACCGACCGGCAGGGAACTACTACCATTAAAAGCCGGTAAGAAAGCAATGTTTGCCCCTCCAGCCCCCAACATTGGAGAAGAATATTAAAAAGAGAGGGAGAAATATCTGAAAACCAGCCCCAAACACCTTTCCTCAGCATGCCCCCTTAACCACAATTCTGGCTGCACAGGAGAGGGGCAGATAGGAAATCCAGTACGGGACTGGCATTGTGCACTGGGTGAACATTTAATACCAAACAATGATGGGACGTTTATGCATTTCACCCAAGATATCATTAAGGAATAAGAAAAGGAGATTTTACAAGTATGTTGCAAGCAGTGAGTTTGGATTCTCCAATAAATTGGTTGTATGTCTCTATAAAGCACCTGGTACACTACACTGTACACACTCACATACGCTCACACACATACATTTGTGTGTGTATGTATAGCATGTTAGATGTACTTTTAGGAGTAATGAAAATAGCGGTATTAATGACAACAGTAATTGTACAGAGAAATACAACATTTTTATGCTCTGTAGTCCAGATCTGCACTCATTTGTACTTGCAAATTTTTGTGAGAAATAGAGCTTAATTAGGCAAATATCTACCTTCAAGTAGCTTAAGCCTATTAGGTATTTAAACCTATAGAAAACATACAGAAATATATCATACAAAGTGTATAGTACAAAAGACAGACCTACCCTGTTTGAACTAAAATTTTCTGGGAATTTTTAAATTTCTCACTATGCCACAGGCCCTATGCAGAATTTGACATTTATTATCTTGTTTCTCACAACAGTCCTTTCAGACAGGCATATATATGATCTGTTTATCTACCCCCCTCCTTTCACTATTCCTACTTCTATTTTTGCTAGATACTATTGTTTGAGTTCCTACCAGCTACTAGGTCTGAGGCATCCTTTATGCAACTGTATAAGGGTATGAGTATTTCATCGGTAGGAAGTGAAAAGAACATATAGATTTTATAATCAGATAGACTGGAGTTCAAATCCTGGGTCTGTTACTTACCATGTGAACTTAGGCTATTTAACCCCTCTGACCCTCAGTTTTCTTCTAACAACCTACCTTGCAGGGTATGATGAGAGATCAGTGCGACAATGTATGTAAAACACAGTGCCCAGCGTGTCATTTGTTTTCAACAAACACTTGTTCCTAATGTCCTGCACATTCAAAGGGAAGCAGTTCATTGCGGGTGTGAGACCTGGGCTCCCAGCTCTCATGTCCCCCTTTCCAATGAATGTCTGGGGATGCTCAGGCATCCAGCCTAGAGTGTGTCTTTTGAGACCCTCCAATCGATAACTCCAGGCTTGACCACTCTCTCAATCTCTGAGCATGCTTAGTTCTTAATCAGCTTCCTCTTGTCAGGATTCACCTTTATTTCTTCCAAGTGCTATTGTCTCTCCTCTACAAGTGAATTTATGCTCACTCCTGGCATTCATCTCCTAACCACTCCTGTTAACAATCAGTGAGGAAAGAATTAATTTTTTAAAGGAATGTCTACTTCTCCTTGTCAATAAATTACACTGGGTGAGTTCCCGAGGCCCCACCAACCCTTCCTTTGAGGATTTATTGGACATGTACTTGCAAAACACATTATTTATCTCTGTCCCTACTGTTGTCTTCCCCTCTATTCTCATCTTGGCATTCCCTTATCAATTCGGTTTTGTCTTAAAATTACTCCAATCTCACCAGGCTTTGTGGACAGCTTGGGCAACGTGCGGGTTCCTGTTACTCTCAGTGACTTTTCTTTTTTTTCCCCTCTTGTTCTCATCTGACACATTTACAGGGTAGAGCAAAAGTGGATTTACAGTTGTGAGTACACAAAACACAGTTTATTCTTGTATTTTTATTTATTAGTTATTGTGTTATTTTCCATTCAAACAACTATAAACCTACTTTTATTGTTAGGTGGCAGGCAGGCATTCCAGGTCTATATCCCTACAGCTTTGAGGACCTTCTCTTTCTATTTGTCCCTTACGGCTTTTTTTCCACTGGGCAGATCCTAAGGCTTTATTTGCTGATGTTTTTAAGACTCCAAAACAGTGAAAATAAAGTTAGGATGTCTTTTTCTACAAGCTGCCAAAGAGCAAATGGTCATCGGTTTACTTGATTAGCTCATGGGTCAACTATCTGAGATGCTGACCTCAACCTGGCTGGGATGTCACCTTCGCTGTAACTTTTCTTAAACACCTGGGCCTGGCTAATAACTCTTTCCTCTCTGCTCTTGCGAAACCTCATTTTCACTTTTCCTATAATTCTTTTCACATCATGTTGGAATTTTTTTTATGCATCTGTCTTTTCCAATAAATTGATACTTGTCTATACAGCAGGGATTTTTTTTTTAACTTTTATACTCCTAGCTTCTAGCACAGTGTCTTGGACTTAATAAGTGCTCGATAAATATTTTTTAACAATTGATTTTTCTTAACTAGCATGTTGCCAAATGGCTAGAATTCCAATTTTGAAATTTCCTGGCTCGGCCGTTAATGTCATGATCTTCAACTTCATCATCTGTAAAGTGCACATGAATTGCACTGTTGAACAGGATTTTAAAGATTACAAAGCTAATCTCCTCACTTTATACATAAGGAACCTAAAGTTCCAAGTGGGGAATCGTCTTACCTACATTTGGTTTTTAGGTCCACAATCTCAACTGAGTGGTATTTGATATGAATTTGTTGATGAATTAATTATATAATTTTAGCGACCCAATTATAATGTCTACGCTGGAGCCCTAAGGTATAAAATAGGGTGCATGGCCTCATGTAGGTGGAAAAATTAAATGAACAGGATATTCTTCCACAATGTGCATCTTGGAGTCCCCTGGTGTCTGACAAATTTTCACTATGACTTTAGAATACCTTACCTTGGATACCTGGAAATAAGGAATGAGAAATAACTGTTGCTTCACAGGAATGGCTGAGGATTAATGAGAGAGTCTTTTTATACTTTAGTGAAGTCTTCAAAAGAAGGTGTCACAGGAATGTTGAACCAAGGGGTGAGCATGGATGGGAAGAGAAGGCCATGAAGAAGCGACAAGCGGGCCTTGAGTGACAATGCCAGTGAATATAACAGGCCAGGATTTGCTCTAGGAAACTGTGAGGGAGTAACGGGCCCACCAGTCCTTTGGCCAGCATTGACCAAGGAACAGAAAGGCAGGAGGTTAGAACAGAAGGCCGGGCTAGCATGGTGGCTGAGCTGCACCAGACTTCAGAGGCAGACAGAGCAGGGCTTGACTTCTAACCTCCTGTGGATACGTGGGCACGTTTCACTATACCTCAATGCCTCAACTCCCTTTTTCATAAAAAAATGATAGTGAACCCCCTTTTAGGGTTGTTGTGAGAATTAAATGAGAAAATGATTGAAAATCACCAGGCGGTTGGCAAGAGCACTCAGTCCCCATAGGAGGTGACCTCTGAATTGAGTCACCCTGTCCTCAGAGTGTCCCATAACCAGTAGTCCATTTCTGAATCCATGAAGCATTTGCCTACCTGATGGAGCTCAGCATCCATTTCAGTGTCCTTATTCATTTGGGATGCCCTGACAAGACTGGAGTACCACCTAAATTGTTGTGCTAGGATGGGGTCCTAATATCCCTTGCTGACTTTGCTTCCTGGTACTGGATCCTCCTTGAACCATAAACCCAACCTCTGGCCTATATTTCAAATGCAAGATGACCCCCCTTGGACTGACTGCACCCTACTTCCTCTCATCCTCAGGAACCTGCAATTTTAGCTACTGGTTACTTCTGTTACAATCTAGCTTCTTGTCAACAGCAGCAGAGCAGGAGGAAATCAAAACTGCCTAGGAAAGTAGCAGACAGGTTCTCATTGCCAGGTTCAGATTGGTTCAAGGGCCAAGTTCAAATTCCGTTGTAGGAGCACAAGGCCCATCGTGATCTGACTCCCAGCTGCCTCTCTTACATCGACTATGTGAACCCATCCTTCGGTTTCTGTCTTCCACTCAAATTGTACCACTTCTTGATCTGTGACAATGCCACGTCCTTTCAGACCTCTCTACTTAAGTACATGCCCTTCTCTGTTCTTGGGATGCTCTACATTTTCATCAGACAAAAACGCTACTCATTTCACCAGCCCAGCCTTAGCACTGCATCCTCTTCGATGTCTTCTCTGACCCTTTTGGTCAGACCAGGGAAGTCCTTGCTTTGTGCTTCATTGAATCTATGCATATAAATCTTACATAACACCACATTAGTTATTATTTTAGTCTCTATATGTGTCATTTCCCAATTTTCTCTCCCTTTGCAGATTGCAAGCCAAGCAGTGACTATGCTTTATTTATCAAATGTGTCTCTATCACACAGCACAATGTCTGACTTCTAGTAGGTGTTTATAAATGGTTGTTGCTTTGATGAATGAAATTAGTTTCCAGGCACAGCTCTCACCTAAACCTGGTTTCCTCCCATCAGGACTCATGGCTACAGATATCTGAATTATGGCAAGTAGTGTGCAAGCAGCAATCAGAATCTTAAGGGACCACAGTCACTTGACCTAATAATGGTCCTTACGGGAAGAGCACATGTTTGCTGGAGCATGTAGCACCAGGATGTAACTATCCATCCAACCAGTCAGCTTAATCACCCCTAATGGTCAATGGAATGACCCATGTCATAGCTCCACTCTCTCCCATCCATCAGAGTTATTGATTAAAGTCGCAGTGTTAACATGTGCTTTACAGAACACGGGTAATACAGGAAACCACTGACAAAAATGGTCCCTCGGTCAAAGGATGGGGGACCTGTAATACATTGTGTCTCCCTCTAGGAGTCATAAACCTCATTTACCACAGCAAAGGTTCTGAAAAATCTGTGAGTAAAGACGTCTGTTTAATTGCTTAATCCAGTGTTTTCCAAACTTATTTGATCATTGGAACTCATTTTTTTGTTACAACTATGAACTTCAAAGGGAGCTAGTATTTTGTCAAGCATGCTCTGGGAAATGTTAGAGTAAGGAATTCCACTGTATGTAGGGGAAGTGAACTTCAAGGAGAGGGCATTTCTAGAGAAAGAAGCACAGAAATAGATACACAGGTAGAGGGTAAATCATAGGAGAATTTAAATACCAAAGAAGTATAATTATTATAAGTTTATCGTACGTTTTCCTCATTTTAGAACTCTGATATAGCAGAGTCTGAAGCAAACAGCCTGAAATGCTTTTCCACTTACACATAGTCTAAATAACTTATTTTCTTTATACTCTACAAATTACAATCACCTATGAAATATGATGTTTGGATATGTATATAGTATACACATGTATTTCAACAAATATAAATTTGAGTCCAATCCTTCCTTATCACTTTTAGCTATACTCTTGGAAAAATAGTTTTGCCTCCAATCCTCAGTTTCTTCGTCAGTACAATGGCCAAACTTACAGAAATATGGTGAGAATCAAATGTCATCCATACATAAAGTGGTTTAATACAATACAGAGCTAAATGAAATAAATATCTTAACATATGCACTTCTTGTGGTAAATTTAAGGCACTGCAGAATTCACGTATGCAGACAAAAAGTAATTTTTTTCTAAGTCTATTCTGGGTTCCCCCTCAGACTCTTACATGATGATTGGCAGGAAAAACACAATCCAAGTCAAACTAAATGTCCAATTCAGTTTAAGTTCATTCTAATTCAATACTTAAAGCCATTTGTGGTGCTGCTCAGTATCTCTGATTTTAAAAATAATAACGTTCCACTAATGTTCCATTTTGCAGATGGCCTCTACCTATCTCCATTTCTCCCCTGGTATGGTGTCTGGATGCATGTGGGGAGGCCATGGCTGAGAAGCCCTTGAGAAAGCGAAAGGGAGTTGGAATCATCAGACATATCATCGCTGCACATTGTGGTCCCTGGGGCCATGAGCTTTGACTGCTTGATTCTGCTTGGCCTCCTATCCTTGTGGCCTCTCTCTCAGCTTGGTCTAAGGCTGGCTGCTGTCTCCTCAGTTCCCACTGGCTCCAGATCCCCGAGTCTCTATCATTTCCTGCCTCTAGCCCACCAATCATTCTTTCTCCAGCCTGATGTAGGGTTGTTCCCTGTCTGCTGAGTTCAGTGATTGACATTGTGGTGTCCCCTCGGGCATCTCTCTACCTGACCACATTGTACTCCACTGTAGATTCATATACAGTAGCCCCAAAGGCTTGCTCTTTGCAGGGTCCTAAGGACTGAATGGGGATAAAAGCCCTCTGCCCTCAATACTACCCATATTTCCCCAATGCCACTACTGGTTTTAGCTTGGAGAGAAGAATATCGGAACACATCCACCCATCTTGTTTCTCTCTTCCTTCTAAACAACTCTGCATGTTAGAGAAAGACTTTTATTATATTTCCCCTGAATTAAATCCTCCTATCAATGAGCAACTGCTCCCGCGCCTTTCCTCTCACATGCTCAGAGCTGGGTCCTCGACACTCAGCCCTAGAAAGCAAAGCAGGAGAATGAAGGCATTTGGGAATTTCTCTCTGAAGACAACAGTCTAGTCTGCAAGCCTCCTGTCTTGCTGTATAATCCTGACTTTATAAGTCAGAAGATTCATATTATTCCCCTCGTTCTCTTCACATTTCTCTGTAACACATTTAACCCTGTCATGGCTCAAACAGGTGTGTGCCTTGTCCACTTAGGACAGCACTACCCTTACATTTATTTAGTTAGAAACCTCAAAACTCTTAAAAAGCAACTATAATAAAACCTACACACACCAGAAAACCCTGAAGATCCCTGATTCTTACTTCAGTAATAGTAATCATTCTTTACATGTATAAAAAAAAGTTACAGTTTCCAAACTAGAAAATACACAGAAAAGAGTTCTTTGTTCAAGTCAATAACATACCATAACAATTTGTTTGGCCTCAGACAAGTTATGTAACCCTTCTGATGTTCAGATTTCTAACCCGAACCAGGAATAAACATATCTATAATATTGCATGGGATTTCACAAAGATTAAATGAAATTGGTTTATACAGAAAATTAAAAAGGGCCATACACATGTCAGTTACTTTTTTCTAATTAGAGCCTCACAGAAGACTATAATACTTATAATCATCACTTATTGTATGCTTAGCATGTGCCAGGGAGTGTGGTAAGAGCTTCCTTTGGATTAGTTCATTAAATCCTTGCAACACTGGTAAAGTAAGTACTATTCTTCTTCTTCCCATTTTGCAGATGAGGAAATGAAGGCACAAGGAGGCTAAATAGCTGGCTGCAAGTCACCTAGCAATAGACCCAATATTTAAACCCAAATAGCTTGCCTTTACAGTTCAAGCTCTCACCCATTGTGCTATAGGGTCTCCTGCTATGCAGAAAAGTCAGAGGCTAAAGATATAATGATGGTGATATCCATATCATTGCAAGAAAAACAAAGCCGAGAACTGAGGCAACTTTCTCAAAATCACACAGCAAGTTAAGGGGAAACCCAAGTGGAGAATGAGAGTACGTGATTTCTGGTCTGTGGGGAGCTTTCTACGGCACCTGGCTGCACGCTTGGTCAGGGGTCGGGAGCCAATGACAGACAGCCTCAGGCATTTTGTCTTCTATGCTCACTCTGCCAAACCAGTCTCCTCAGAAGTCTCGAGGTCCAGAGGAGAGACGTGCAAGTGCCAATACTCCCCGCCACCAACACGCCGATTCAGCTCAGATTAGCCTTGTTAAGGGAAGCTGACCATTTCATGTCAAGGCACATTATATTTATGTGGTCTCACCATTCTCTGCTAGAAAAATGAGGCAACTAATTCATTTTAGCAGCTTTCCCCTTTCTTCCTAAACTCAGTCTTCTGATGATGATATTGCATGAAGACGGGAAATCCTTCACTATGGGTTAGCATACATCTAAAGCAGCATTTCTCCCATGGCTGGGCTCACTTTCAAGACTGTCTGTGTGGATTAGGGAACAGTATGGTTTTGTAACTGTAAATAAGGTATCTTGGGTTCCTTCTGTTATCATTGGATTTGACAGAAAGGGGAAAT
>PVJD01012552.1:0-39061 GCA_004026545.1 Mormoops blainvillei | reverse complement strand
TGAGGCTGGGAAGGCGGCCTGTGGTGTCTGAGGGCGTCGTCCGCGGATAGCGGGGGCCAACGGGCTTCTAGGGCCAGGAGTGAGAGCGCTCCCTGCAGAACAAAGGTGACTTGTCCTTCCAGCCAGGGAGGAGCCTGGAGTGAATGGACCACTTCACTGGACACAGGGACACTGGGCCTGTCCTGGGTGTGGGTGCAGGTGGTTGCTGTGCGAGGGGTGGCAGGGGGAGGCTGGGGCCTTGGGGTGGTGCCTGGGAAGACCCTAGGGGCAGCTTAAGCTGTCCACACAGGTTGTAGCGTGAAATTGGGTTTATCTACTTTGCTGTGTTTCCCCCCAAAAAGAGGCGGCCCTGCGGACCATGTGGCCTCCCAAACTCAGTGCCCCGTTCGCCTGGGCACCAGCGGTGGGTCCTGGGGCTGATTTCATTTGCATGGTGGCCTTTGCCCCCAGGCCTGGTCTGTGCTTGGCTGGTCAGGACCTCCCGGGACTGCCCACACTGCCACAGCTTGCCTGTCCCGAGGACACCCCTCCAGGCCCCGATTAGGACAATGGGATTGTTAAGGCCGTGGGCAGGGGCCGCCCCCCATCCAGACCCTGCTGGGACCTCGCCCGGGGCCTGGAGCCAACTTCTGGCTCCTCAGGGGGTCGAGAGGAGGCTTCAGTGCCCCCGACTCAGGGGAGGCCAAGGCTTTCCCACCAGGCCACACCTGAGCCACCAGGACGCAGGCCTGCTGTCACCGCCTCGGCCACTGGTACTGCCCGGGCCGACTGGATGCCACGCCCCCCCGGAGACAGCAGGGTCTCTTGGTACAGTCACAACTTTGTATTCAGTGTCCTCTGAGAGGCCAGGCGCACAGAGGAAGGACCACGGTGACATGGTCTGTCTCTCCCTGACCGAGGTTCCTCATCTGGGCAGCAGAGCTGTCCATCTGCCTTTGCCGTAGGGCCGACGGAGGAGGGAAATGAGAAGCATGCCGGCCAAGCCCAGCCTGCCTGGGCCCCCACTGTGGTCAGGCCCTGAGCTTTGGGTGGGATAATGAGGGCGGATGTGACCCAGGGGACTTTGGTCTGGGGGCTGGAGCCCCCCTGCAGAGCACCATTCCTATGCCGCAGCCAGAGCCACCCCCCACCCCCGCCCCCAGTTCTCTGCAGTCAATCAGGCCACTCGACCTGGTTTGCCTGGGGAAAGGGGGTCCTGCCCAAACCCCAGTACAGTGGGGGAGGGGAGGGATGGTGTTCAGAGGGAAGTGGGCTCCCCGGCCACCAGAGGAAGGTGGCGCATCCCCACCCCGAGCCCCCAGCCACCGCGAGGGTCTCCGTGACCCATGCAGTGAGGCCTGGAGCCTCTGTCTCTCCTCGCCTCTGAGGGCCACGTGGGAGCCAGCGTGCTGCCAGCGAAGGTCCTTGAGGAGGGGGCAGTGGGAGCACCCACAATTCACTGGAGCACTTGTGGGGATCAGACGATAGAGAAACAGGCGCCCCGGGGCCGGACCAAGCCCCTCGCCAGCGACCCCTGTGCGCTGGGCTGGAAACTGGAGCAGGGTATTTGGTTGGAGAATGCACCCTCCTTCTGTCTGTCTGTCTGTCTCCTTCTGTCCTTGTCTCGTTCTCTGTCTTTCCTCCTCTCTCACCCTCTCTCTATGTCTCTCCCTCTCACCCTCCCCCTCTCTCTGTCGCCTCCCCCCGCCCCCCGTCTTTCCTCTTTCCTCTGGGCACAGAGCCGCAGCCACCAGGCCCCCTGAAAGGGAGGCCTGGGAGGGGCGGGCCCCCCGGGGCCCCTGGTTCAGGGTCTTGTTCGCTCCCCTGGTGAATTAACAGCGAATGCTGGGGCCCTGGGAACCAGCGGGGCTCAGGGGCTGCAGGGGCGAGCGGGAGGGCCCAGGGCAGACCTCACGAGTCCCTGGGCGGGGTCAGCGGCATGAGTGGCCCTTGCACCCTGTGAGCCCCCCTCGGCTGTGAGAACTGCCCCAGGGTCTGGGCAGCATGGGGGCCATGCTGGGTGGAGGGGCACCACCTCCAGAGCCCAGGGCCCTGGGCACTGCTCTGTGGGGGTCCCAAGCGACTTCACCTCCGTGAGCCTCAGTTTCCCTGGAAGGTGAAGGCAACGCCGTCGGAGGACCCAGAGCTCTGCCTGAGGCCGCTGATCAGCCGCCACTCGCAGTGGGCTTGGCTCTTGGTGGCAGCCCCTAGGACATGTGGGGACCCCGTGTGCTGAGCTGGGCCAGAGGATACCTGACCCCTGACTCAGCCGGTTCACGGGCATGTCAGACCCAGTTCCACGCAGCACGGCTGCACCAGGGCGCGGCCCGAGCTGAGCTGAGAGAACCGCCACCACGCAGAAAGGGAAAGACAAATAATATTGGTGTCTGAGGTGTGAGGGTGGCAGGGGCCACACTCTGGGGTAAGGGAGCAAGACAGGAACCAGAGATGGGGGTGGCGGGGAGACGGGGTGCTGAGGCAGAGGCGCGTGGTCTGGGATCAGATGCAGCTGCAAACACACAGAAAGGCTCTCGGGGTCCTTAACCCCGTACGCTACCGAGGGGAGGGCCGGTCTGACGGGAGAACATTCCAGAACACTGCGGCCTTCTAGGGAGGCAAGCGAGCTCTGCACACGCAGGCGGCCCCACGGGAAGAGCCTTGGTGGGCAAAGACTGGCCCTGGGGGTGGGGAGGACGAGTTTGTGTGCCCACCAGGGACTGGTCCTGAGGCCCACGGAGCCTGGTCCCCCCACCGTCTGCTGTTTCCTCTGCCCCCCACCCCTCGCCGGCTCTGCTCGGTCCCTTCTGGCCTCCAGCTGGCTTGGGGGGCATGCCAAACTCCTCCACATTTCAGGACCTCCCCACTTCCCTCTGCGCTACAGGGCTGGCCTTTATCACCAGGGAGGTGGTCCCAGACCACCCTCTAAAGCTACCGCCCATCGCCCTCTATCGCTGTCTGTGTTCATTCGCTCGGGCAGCCTTAGCGAAGTAGCACAGATGGGGCGGGGGGCTTCAGTGACAGAAATGCGCGGTCTCACCGTTCTGGGGGCCAGGAGTCTAAAAAATCCAGGTGTCACGGGGCCGGTTGCTCCCGAGCCCTCTCCTGGGCATGTAGATGGCTGCGCTCTCCCTGTGAGCCCTCGTGGTCATCCCGCTGTGCGTGCCCGTGTCCTGACCCCCTCTCCTTCTAAGGGCACCAGTCCCGTGGGATTAGGACCCACCCCAAAGACGTCACTTCAGCTTGATCGCCTCTGTAAAGAGCCTGTGTCCAAATACAGCCCTATTCTCAGGTGCAGCGGCAGGACTGCAACCCAGGAGGGGGCGGGAGGGGCACAACTCAGCCCACACCACCTCTCTCGTCCTGTTTTCAGGACTTGGCATTACTGGGGCGCTGGTCAGGGTTTCGCGGTCTGTCTCCCCCACTAGGACTCCAGCTCCCTAAGAACGTCCCCCCGGTTCTTACAGGGCTGGCCCGCCGGAGCCACGCGGCGGATGTCAGCTGAATGGTAACGAATCTAGGGTGTGAGCTGCAGACATGTGTGCCACTGGCCCGTAGGGTGGCCAGGGTTTCGAAAGCCCCTCGGTGGACTGGCCACTTGGGCGGCCAGAGCTCCAGGCCCAGCTGCTCAGCTGACCCTCTGGTTTGCGGACGTTGCCTGGAAGCCCAGACAGCCCACAGCCAGAAGAATCCAGAGGCCCTGGGGCGACATTTGCATTCTCGACACCTCAGGTAGCTCAGAGCTGTCCCTTTAAATAGGCAGCGTCAGCCAGGCCCCCTTCTCCCGGTCGGGGCACCTTCGTTCATGGGCTGCCTATTCTACCTCCTTCCCAAGTGAACTGCTGACCGGACTTTGTCTGGCAGGTTCCACGGGGCTCTGCGAAAGGGGCTCACGCGGCGCTGGGGCTGTTCGAAGGCTCCGAAGGTGAAGGCCGGCTGCAGAGGCGCTGCCTGGGGACAAAGGCCGTGTCTCTTCCTCCCGGCGCGGGGGTTGGAGGCTCAGATGAAGGTGGGCCCATCCGGCTCCAGACCCCGCAGCTGCCCCGGCGGTCAGCTCATTCAGAGGCCTCGGAGAGGGCAGCAGTAGAAGAAGGAAGGGACAGACATGAAAGGGAAAGGACCAGGGGACAGATTGTAAAAAACCTTCAAGAAAGCAGTTTGCTCCGGACGCACCGTCCCACCCCGCTGCCCACCCTGGGGGGCTGGAGCTCTGCAAAGGGGCTGCGCGGCCCACGCCTGCAGCTCGCATTCCTAGCGTGGGCCCAGGACGAGGATGCGGCAACTTACTTACTTACTTACTTAGGGAGCGTGCCCATGCTACGTGCCTCCGTTCTTGAAACCTGGGATCCACAGGCAGGACGCCAGGCTCAGAGAGGGCAAGAGAGTTGCCCAGGGTCACACAGCAGCAGTGGGAGTGCCCAGGGCCCTCTGATGCTCACGTTTCCCGCCAGACCCCAGGCAGGTGTGTACTGACAGGGTGGAGACCCCTGCCTGCGAAGGTCTTTGGTCTGGTCTGCGTCGAACCCCCTGACATACCTATTCAAGGCAGGGCTCCCAGCGGACCCCAGGTTCTGACTTTTGGAATGGGGTCTGATCCCCTCTTTCTGCGCCCGTCTCTGGGGAGCATCATGGAGGGTACATTTTGGCCCTGGAGGTTCAGCGTCTATGATCTGAAGATGCACGGATTCCGGCCTCTCCCCCTCCAGCCTGGCCAACGCCCCCACCCCCGCCCCGGCCCCCCAGCTCTCCCCATTCCGAGCCCAGGCCTCCTGCGGGGCGCCTTTGTCCGGCCTTGGGTTTCCCTGGACACCCAACCTCAGGTTTCGCCTCTTACGGGGGACGGGGGGGGGAGATCCTTCGAATTCCTGACCCAGGAGCCTCCCCTGGGCTGGGACTCCCCACCTGCACCCTCAGACCCCAGGACTTTGTTCTGGGCCCTCCTCCCATAAGATCTCAGAGGACAGAAGCAAAAGCTCACAGAAGGACCAGGCGGGGAGTCCAGAGGCCCCTGCAGGGCAGCGTTGGGGTGGGGGCGCTGGGCAGGGCGCGGGGTGGGGGGGGCGGTCGGGGAGGAGGAAGCCCTGGCTCCACGGGGCCTGGGGCTGCTTTGCACTTAACTTCCCATCAGAGCCGGAGGCCAAGAGCTCTCACTGTGGGACATTTAGAAAACAGGGGGAAAGGGAGGGCCGCAGAGTGCCACTGATCCCGAGTACCCCCGCCCCTCCTGCCGCCGCCCCCACCCACCCCGCCCACCCTGAGGTCCTGGGGCCGGGTCGGCTTCCCTCCCTGGCACTATGACCTGCCGGCCCCTTCTCCCCAAGCCGCAGTCTCCCCATCTGCCCAGGGTGGGTGCTGGAGGCAGGCTCCCCCCGGCACCCCTTCCAGCTCAGCTCCCTCCCCCACGTCAAGGACTTCCTGCCCCTGACTCCACACTCCCTCCAGCACCCCCGGCCTCTCCCTCTCTGCCAAATGGGCCCCCTTGGCCACACACCGCCCAGTTCTCTTCCAGTGAGGGTCCTTCCCTTGCCTCCTCGTGCCCTCCACCTGCCTCCACCTCTCTGCTCACCGTCGGTGCCCCACACTGCAGTCTACCTGCCCGCCCCTCCCCCAAGGGCCCTCATCAGCGGGACCGCCGCCTCTGTGTGGCCAAACCCAATGGCCTCTTCTCCGTCCTCCTCCGTGTCCTGGGCAGGGGAAGCCCACCCAGGGGGCCACTCCCTGCTTCCAGCACTTTCTTCTCTGGCTTCTGCCCCCCTCTTCTTTTCGTCCTGCCATGCCAGCTGCCCCCCTTCAGGTCCCCAAAGGGCAAGGAGGTCGGGGCCGCTCCAGGGCCGGGGTCGCCGCCGTGGCTGAAACCCACAAGACCCTGACCCCTGGAAGTACGGTCTCCAGGGCTCCTGGGGTCCCTCAGGATTTGGTCCTGGGCTTCTTCCCTTTTCTCTGGACCCTTCTTCCTGGGTGATCTCATCAGTTCCCATGGATTTAAATATCCCGGCACTGAGGACTTCCAAACTTGTCTCTGTAGCTGTGACTTCTCCTACGAACTTTGATCCTCATATCCGGCAGCCACTCGACGCCTCCCTTCGGGGTCTCCCAGACACGTCAGACCGGCCACGGCCAAGCTGGACCTCTGGGTTTCCTCCCCAGTCCTTTCTCAGCCACCCCCACCTCGTCTCCCCCACGTCAGCAAATCCCACTTGCTCCGTCCAGAAACCTGCACTCCGCCCAGACCTCTCTGTTCTCCTGGCGTCTCCCTCTGTCCCCACTACCAGGAGTCACCCACAGGCTCCAAGCAGCCCATCTCCATGCATCCTCCGTGTCTTGCCATTTTTACTGTCTTGGTCCCAAGGCACGTAGTCCTGCGGCCCAGTGAGGCTTTGCAGAGAAAAAGGGGAGGGGTCTCTTTTGGTGAGTGGCAGGGTGCGAGTGGGAGCTACTCCACTAGGAAGAGGCTGTGAGACCCAGAGTGGTTCAGGGACAGGTGGGACAAACTGTTCCCCATCCTGTCCCGTCCTGTCCCGTCCTCAGAATGGTTTCTCTGCAAACCCTGAGGCCTTGGGCCCCCGGATAAAGCCAGTCCACTGGGAGGGGGAGAGAAGTCGAGAGAGCCGAGACCCAGGACGCCCATGAGGGGGCTTCCCCAACACACGGAGGCGCAGCCCTTGGACTTGGTGGGCTGTGTGATCAACCGAGAGGAAAGCGGTTCTTGTTTCCCTAGGGACACCTTGGTGGCCAGGTAAGGGAGGGCTCTGCTGCCCCCCTGACAGGTCAGTGTGGCTGCCTCCCCAGTTTGACAGATGGGGAAATCGAGGCACAGAGCCCCCAGCTGTAAGTGAGCCAGATGTCAGCCAGCCCTGCTCACTGCATGCTACTGCCTCCCTTCCTGACCCTGCACACACACCCCCGCCCCCGACCTGGGCAGCCACCCACAGTCCAGAGCCACGGGGACAGACCTCGCCGTGGAGGGAGGGGACAGTGCCTCATCCCTCCTGGGGGCCTGCCTCAGAGCACAGCAGAGTTCTCCAAGGGGACCGTCACCACATGGAGGTCATACCTCCACAAAGTGATGGCCCCATGGGACTCACACAGCTTCCCCAGCCAGCCGCAGGAAGTGAGGGGATGTCCAGACTTCCCCACCACGACGGCTGGGGGCTCCTCCAGATCCCACCCTGTCCCGGTCTTCCTCCTCAAGGCGCCCAAGGCTCGGCTGCCTCCTGGCCCAGGGCACGGGGACGAGGCTTTCAGCTCACTTGCAGAGAAGGGGCGTGAAAGGGAAGCTGAAGTGGTGAGAAAGAAGGTGCTGGACAAGCAGGGTCTTCCCTGATGTCGCTTCAGCTTTTAGGATGTTCAGCCCTTCAACGAAAAGCTCTACTGATTGCTTACGACATGCTAGGTACTCTGCCAGGTGCAGGGAATAGAGCCGGGAGCAGGGATGTTGTCGGGCGGACGGGAAAGACAGACAGCACACAGAACCCTGTGTGGTGGGTCGCTCTGGGCTCATTTATTCTACCAATGAGGAGCAGAGACTCGATGAGCTTAATTGGCTTGCTAATAGTCACAGAATTAAGGTATAAAAACCAGCTTTCAAAGCCATTCATCCTCCATCCATCCAGTCATTCGTCTGTCCATCCACCCATCCACCCACTAAGCACTTAACACGCACTAGGCACTATGCCCGGGGCTGGGAACGAAACAGAGACAGAAAAGAAACAATCTCTGCCCCCCAGAGGGTCGCATTTGCGTGGGGAGAGAAGAAAACAGGGAAGCTAATGCCACCGTCGCAGAAACGGTCAGAGGCTCCCGAGAGCGGAGCGGGAGCTGGGACTGCCCAGGGCATGCGTGCACGTGCACGTGGAAACGAGTGCGTGTCCGTCCAGCTCTCATGTTTCTATCGTGCACACGGGTGCATGCGTGTGCATGTGTGTGCCAATGCACACCTATGTGTCTGTGTATGACAATACGCACGTGTACCTGTGCCCTGTGTGTGTCCGTGGCCGGCTCTGGTCCGAGAGGCCCGCTGAGGGCGGGTCACCTGGACAAGTGGGGAGGCCTCAGGAGGCAGCAGGGCCTGCTCCCTGCAGGGCGGTGCTGGGTGCAGCGGACAGGGTCAGGGGTCATGTTTAACTGCGGGGGAGCCCGGGGCAGTGCCTCTTGGCTACACAGCTGTCCAAGTGGTGTGGGCGGGCGGTCCCTTGGATGGTCCTAGGACAGAATAACAAGGCCTGGTCACTCACCCGATGACCAGGGACCAGTCACGCAGAGGCCATTTGAGAGGACAGAGGGGCAGAGCTGACCCCCCCCCGCCGAGATCTGGGGCCAGGGGTGACATGGGGGATGTTGAAAGCCTGCCCTGGAGTCTAGGTAGGAAAGTGAGTGCCTGCCCATGGACATGAGTGGACAAGGGCCCACCAGCCGGGCACCAGCTTCTCCAGCCCCTCACGCTGGTGGCCAGTTCTGAGTGGCCTCTTCTGGGGGGTCCAGCCCAGGTCCTGCAGACCAGGCAGGGGTGTGCCGGAGTGTTTCTGCGAGACCCCTCCACGTGCCCTCTCGTACCAGCGAGGGTGGTCCCGTGTAGGTCCCTGTGACGTCACCACCACACTCTGGGCTCCCGGGGTGGGGGGCAGGGCCACACATGGTCCACTTTGGAAGCCCCCATGCCCAGCGCATAGTAGGCGCTCTTTCACTGTGTCCAACACAGAAGCAGCACTGGATGGTCAGGTTTTATTCCACGGCTTTCCATGCGACAGTTCACTGTAGCCTTTCCAGACCTCATCAAGAGGCAGGTAAAATGTGTCTCCGTCCTCGCTTGCCCACGGATGACGCCGTCGCCCTTTGCCTGTGCGCCGTGCTGGCCCTGGTCTGTCAACAACCCGACACTGTTTTAATTCATCACCAGGGACGCGGTTTGGCACCCTAGTTTCCCCTCTTGGCGACTCTTCACGTTCTTGCGGTATTTGGAGTACACGATCCCCTGGGGGTCGTCTGCACCCCAGCTTGGTTTAGACGTTTGGGTTGGTTCCATTTTTAGCATTGTTTGTTCACGCACACGTTCGTTCCCTCGGAAAATGCCGACGGGGCATTCTGCGAACGCCTGGTGCCCTTTTAGGTGCTGGGGATGCCCCAGCGACCAAGCCTGTGCCGCCAAGAGCTGAGCAAAAACCAAGTAAACAGTGACTAACCCCAGAGGAATATGCAGCCTGTCAGGTGGCAACAGGTGCGCTGGGGAGAAGCAACGCTGACAAAGGAGACGGGACAGGGTGCTGGGGTGCGGGGACAGGGCTGCCGGAGGTGCCGTGGCCAAGGACGGCGTCTCTGGGGAGGGGACATCGAAGCAGAGATGGAAGGACGCAGGAGGGGACACGTGGGCGCCAGAACTGGGGACCACGCTTCAAGGAAGCACCAAGCCCCCAGGTGGGGGCCAGACTGCGAGAGAAATGCAGGGATTCGGGTGGGCCCGGTGAACCCCTGGAAGCCGCAGCAGCGGGACCAGGACGGTGACCTAAAGATGAGGGTGACAGCCGCAGTGTGTCTGACTCTCAGCAGGGGCCCCCTCACATGGGAGGGAGTGGGCGGCTCCGTTCTCTTGGGACAAACGTCTAAGCAGAGAGTGAGCAGCGCCGGGCGGGGGGCACGACTCTGCACCGGTCTCCCCACGGCCGCCGCCGGTCTGTGTTATGTAACGGGCGGGCCTTAGGCAGCACGCCGCTGGCTGGCGCGCATGGGGCGAGTGCCGTGTGCTTTTCATGTGCAAACCCGCTCGTGCGATGAGCGAGCCCCGGGTAGCCGCTATCTCTGCAGCATCAGATTTTCTCAATTTAGAACCTATTTTGCTCGTTTAAAGGTGTATGATCGCAATTCCTTATTGCCTTTGCTTAGTGTGCCTAGACTGTTGAAAATTAGGTAGCAAGGAAGCCTTAACAATTCTTCGCAATCGAAGGGACAAATCGTGCCCCTCCTGCCACCACAGCTTCATACCTCAATGTCTCTAGGGCTTTATTTTATTTTTTTTTGCTTTAAAATATGTTTCTTTTAAGGCGAATACACTGCTGGGAAGTGTCAGGTGGCTCGGACCCGGAGCGGGCGCTTCAGAGCGAGAGACCTTTCCCTCCAGTCAGGTTTGGACCCTGGTCGGGGAGGAGCCCCGTTTCGTCCTTCAACCCGTCGCGCCTGCTGTGGACTCAATGCTTGTCCAGCCCAAAACTTTTGTTGAACCCTGACGTCTGCCCAGTGTGCTGGTATGAGGAGGAGGGCCTTCGGGACTCCATCGGCCCCTGTGGGTGGGGCCCTAATGCACGAGATTAGCACCCTTATCGGGAGAGACCAGAGCCGAGGCCTTCTCTTTCCCGCCAGGTGAGGGCACAGAAGTCAGCTCTCTGCGAGTCAGGAGGGCGCCGCCCCCCGCCCCCAGTCCCGCTGGCGCCCTGACCTCGCACTCCTCGCCTCCAGAGCTGTCGGAAATAAATTTCTGCTGTTCGCAAGCACCCCAGACCGTGGCACTTTGTCAGAACAAGCTGACGAGAGCTGTTATTGGAGCTGGTCCCTTTTATAAATCTGCGCCCCCTCCCCAAACCTCCCTCTGCCGGGCTGCGGTGGGTTGCATAATGCTTCCTGCGCGGTCCACGCCTTAACCTTCCGGACCTGTGAAGGCGTCTTATTTGGACAAAGGGTCTTGGCAGATGTAAGTAAGGATCTTGGGATGATGAGATCATCCCACATTAGTCGTGTGGGCCTTGCATCCAAACACGGTGTCTTCACACGAAGACAAAAAAAGGGGGTTTGGGAGCCAGGCACCCAGGGGAGGAGGTCGCAGGAAGACAGAGGCAGGGGTGGGGGCAGTGCGGCCATGAGCCCAGGGACACTGGAGCCCCAGGAGCTGGAAGAGGCAGGAGGGAGCGCGGCCCTGCTGACAGCCGGTTTCCGATTGCCCGCATCCAGTCTGTAAGGGGACAGGTCTCTGTTGTTTAAGCCCCTCGTTTGTGGTCATTTGTTGCGGCCACCCAGGATGCCGATGCGTGGCCCCTCCTCAGGTGCTGATGCGCTGGCACGAAACCGCTGCTCAGGCCGCACGTGGCAGGAGCTATTCTTCCTGCCGGTGCTGCCGGTGCTGCCGGTGACTGCCGCAAGGTGTGGGAGGGACAGGACCTCAGCAATAAAACTGCCTGTCGGTCCTCATGGCCCGGCACGAATGCCTACGCTTCTCATGGGTGGCCACACCCCCTGAGTGCCCCCTCACCCTTGCCCGATACAACTCTTGCTCCTTACGTCCTGCCTCAGGGGAGTCCCCAGACCCGGAGCTGTGTGAGCTGATTTGGGGTGAACACGGTTCTGAAGCGCGACGGATGAACTTCAGCGGGTGGTCTGTCTACAGCAATCACCTTAACTCACCTTGATTTAAAATAAGCTTTTAAAATGCATCTCCTTAAGGGAATAGCTGATTGGAAGCAGCAGGTCATTGTCAGGACAGGTTGTGCGCAGACGGGATGGCAACGACAGGTGTGACCGCAGCCCGAAGGGCCACACGCGCGTCTGACGTCGCGGGGGTTCTGCGCCATCTCATCTACCCCGCACACGGAAGGGTTAAGGAGCCCCTCTTTATGGGGGTGGGGGGCTCCAGCGTGAGGCACGTCTGCGTGACCTCAGGCCCGTCTGGTTCTGCACTCCCGCTCTTGACAAATTTGTCACTGGGCGTTAGAATGACCCGGTTTTAAAATTCAGGGTTTGGGTGCCTTCCACCAAACGATAAATCCTTGTTTTTGGAAGGGAGTGTAGATCACTCGGTTGAGTGGGGGAACAGAGAGGCCCAAGGGAAAGGGACTTGCCCGAGGTCAGCGAGTGGCTTAGGGCACCGTTGAGCCGGGAGCCCCCGGCTGGGTAGGAGGGGTGGTGGCCCACGCGCCCACAGGCCCTGGCTCTGGGCGCTGGGGGGCTGAGGCTGCCCCCGCCAGCCGGCTTGCCCCGTGCGGGGCGGGTGGGCGCTCTGCTGAGTCCGTCACGAAGCCCGGGCCTGACCACAGGACATTTCTGACATTACAGGTCTGGCCCAGCAGAGGCCGGCTGTGGCCTCACCCAGCCCAGAACCACAACCTTGCACTGCTGACAGGGCGCACGGAGAGTCCTGGGGGCGGGCTGGGGGGCCGCTCGGCGACCCCGCCCTTAGCCGCCAGCCCTTCGCGGGGAGCCGGGGGTCCAGCCTGTGGCGAACAGAAGGATGAGGACGGGGGCGGCATGTAGCATTCCCCGTTACCTGCTCTCCACTTGTCCCAAAGGGGAGCAATTAAAAACACTTTAAATCTCTAAGAATTCATTTCTATGGCTTAAAACTCAAAAAGTATAAAAGACTATATGGCAAAAAAAAAAAATCCTACCCTGCCCCCATCACCTTCCTCCCCGGGCGGCAGCCCATGTTACGAGTCTCCTGCAAACCCGGGCGGGTATCCGATGTCCACAGCAGCACGCGCGCGTGCCCACACTCACACACACACGAGTACGCCAGCACACGTAGCCTTTTAGCCCAAAGGAGACACACCTTTGTCCTCTGAAGGTGGCTTTAGCTTCTGGAAATTGCTGCCAGTTTTGGTGACTACAGAGGGCAGGCCTTTGGGGAACATCGGTAAAATGTAAGGTGTGATCGGAAGGCAGTGCTTGATAAATTTCTCTGAAGCTGTCATGACCCCTTAAAGGTGGGCAGGTCCCTTTCCCGGCGGAGGGTCCCCGTCACCAGGGTGAGGTTTTCGTGCACGGACGGTGTGGAGCCGCGCTGCCCAGGTCCGCGCCACCGCCGAGGGCGCTCCACGTCCCCATCTGTGAAATGAGAACAAAGCTGGCCTCCCCGCTGCGAGGACTTCCCAGGTCGTGCGGGCCGATGGTGCCCACTGAGCAGGCACTTGGGGGCGCCATGCCGAGCGAATCCAGGCGGAGACCCCTGGAGACCCCCGCCAGCTGTCCACACGGCCAGGCTCCTGCCAGGACCCGCCGCCCAGGACCCCAGGCCGGACCGCTGTCTGTCGTACACAATGAGCGCACTTTCTCCAGGTGTTCTGTGACTACCTTGCATGTGTCAGGCGTCTGGGAGACAGGGCAGATCCCTGAGCACACAGGGGCATCACACGGTTTAAAGGGACAAAATTGTGTCACGAAAATTCTGATTTTTCCCATGAGGAAAAAATAGGACTGTGCTCTTTATGCAGAAAACGTGCGTTCTGTAAGCAGGGCGGAATACAAAACGCCTGTGGGAAGCAGAGGTGGGACGGAGCGGTGCTCTGCTGAAAGACGTTGCCGCCGGGCCTCGCCTCCATCACCCGGGCCCCCGTCTGCCTCCCCCAGGAGCAAGGGATGAGTGAGTGTCAGCAGCAGGGGTGCCCTGCAGTGCCTGGGACTGACACCAGGTGAACTAATACCTGCGCCGTGTCACCGAAGGGGCTTGACTTGGGCTTAATAAAGGGATGCGATTTCGACAAGGACCACGGCTCCAGCTCCACCATTCCTTCCTGCGGGTCCGCAAAACCCTACTGTGCACGGGGCCGTGAGTGTCGCTCCTTCACGGAATAGCGGTTGAAGGCCTACTGTGTGCAGACTTATGAGGGAAGGTCGGTCCTTTGTGGCCTACCAGTTGAATTCCTACTGTGTGCAGGCCTGTGAGGGAAGGCATGAGGATCTCTTTAAAAAAACAGACCGCCTGAGCTCCATGGCTCAGAAGCGAGAGTCCAGTCCACAAAACCCAGGGACAATCCCTCTCTCCGAGCCATGGAGGGGAGTCCACCTTGGATGCCGGGGACGGTATCCTCAGAGAGAGGCCCAACACTGCCCCTCCACGTCAACCCTGCCGCCCTCTCTGAGGCAGGCGGCAGCAGAAGAGGCCACTGGCAGGGTGGGGCCCCGGCCAGCCTGCCTGCGTGGGGGTGCTATGACCTTGCGTGAGGGACCCGCCCTGCTGGGCCTGGATCTGGTCATCCGAAAAGTGGAGGGAGAGCGGAACTTGTCTCCCGGTGTCCTTATGCATCTTTAAGGAGGT
Source organism: Mormoops blainvillei (assembly GCA_004026545.1). Taxonomy (NCBI): domain Eukaryota; kingdom Metazoa; phylum Chordata; class Mammalia; order Chiroptera; family Mormoopidae; genus Mormoops; species Mormoops blainvillei. The sequence continues at coordinate 25,074 of PVJD01012552.1, read as the reverse complement.
CATCCTGGTCTCTCCCGTCCTCACAGCCGACAGGCTCCTGGCAAAGGTGGGTCGGGGCCAGGCCAGAGTGCCCCCAGGCCCACAGTAAGCAGATGGGACAGTTTCCGCTCGACTCCTGGGTGAGCAAATTCCCACATCCCCAGCCCCTCTCCCAGGCAGAAAGGAGAGTGACCCAGGCACCGGGGCATAAGCAGGTGTGTCCCTGGGAGAAGGCCAGCAGTGACCGCTGCTGCCTGACCCCCTTCCTGTCTCTGGGCCCCACCCGGGCCCCCTTCTGGCCCCCGGGGTCTCAGGCCTTGGGGACTTGCGGTGGGGGAAGCCCCTCACGAGAGGCCTGCCTGTGTGCTGGCCTTGGCCGGCGTCACCGTCACCCGACGCCCCTTCCCATTTACTCCAGTCCCGAAGTTCGCAGCCGTCAGAAGGAAGTCATCACACGTCTGGGCTCAGAAGGGGCCCGCGGCCCCGCGGGAGGTGGTCTGTCCCAGGCGGTAGGTATGAGGAAGCAGCCAAGTTCAGGTTTAATGAAGCCCCATGAATCACCACCACCCAGCGAGCACAAACTATCCATCAGTTACCTGCAGTGAACTTGGCTTTATTTTTTTCCCAAGCCAGTGCATCGATCAGGGCAGTGAACCCTCGGGAGGGGCTGGTCCCACGGGAGGGAGGGGTGGAGGGGCCGTCAAAGGAACCCACCCAGGCCCAGACGTTGCCGAGGCGAAACGAAACCCTGTTCTTTTAACTTGTCCGCTTTACAGGAAAACAAGGCCATAAAAATGAACTTGTGCTAATAAAACCCTGAGATCCTGACTTGGAAAATGCAGCTGGGAGACTGTGCTCGTTTTCGGCCCTTGAATCCGAAAGAGAGTCTGGGGAAATGCTAATTTTGAACTTTTCCTACACCCTTCCTGCTTCTGAACGCTGAAGGCCGCTTTGAATTCCTTTGCACAATAAATTGAGGGAAAAATCACGTCACTTCAGCAAAACATAAGCTTGATTTTTCTCGATTAGCGGAAAAGCGTGTGCTATTTAAAAGACACATCATGTAATTTTTATTTTTATTTTTTTAGCATTCCTAAGCAGAAAAGAAAAAAAAAAGAAAGACAAGACAAGACAAGACACCCAGGGAATATGAGTGCGCCCCCTAATTTGGAAAAACCCTGTTTTTAGTAATGGACGTGGGGCAACAGGCCCTGGACTGCGTTTTAAGATGAGCTGTGAGTGCCTGAAATTTCACTTTCTCCTGGGCACCCTTGGGACTCCTAGTAGACGGCACCCTCTGCTTCCTGGAGCTTGTGGGGAGAGGGACCTGCTGGCTCATGGCTGAGAAGTGGAGTTTGTCCTTAAGGGAGGGTGACCAGGCCCCTGGGGGGCCCTGTCGGTCCCCTGACTGCTGCTGTCACTGGGTGGACATCATTCCCTCTGGGGGAGGGTCTCTGCAGGGTCACGTCCTCAGAGTGTCCAGTGGGTGTGGGGGTCGTGGAGACGGAGGCCCTGGAAGGCTCTCTGAGTGTGACCCGACCCCCCTGCCCCCCCGCCATGACAGACACTTGTGTTCTTGTCACCTTCCTCTTCTTCTCAGGAGTGAAAGCAGGAAACCAGGACTTCACGCAGGCCTTGGGGAACTGTCCCGCGCCCAGCCCGCCGGGGCCGGGCCGCCAGGTGCCCGGCAGGAAGGCCGGGAACTGGGGTTTGTGTTCAAGGGGCCGGGGCTGGGGCCAGACCGAAGGGCCAGGGCCCCGTCTGCCCCCTGCCGGGGCGTGGGCTCTGCAGGAGGGCCAGGCTGAGACGGGTACCCTGCTCCGGCCCCGTCTCAGAGAACTCCCAGACAGTGGTCCCCAAGTGTGGGAAGGTCCCTGGGCTCCTGCCGGGCCGAGGCCCCTGACAGCCCCCCGGGCGGGAGCGAGGATGGACATCAGGGGGCCCTTGTGCTGAGAGCTGGGAGGGGCCCAGCTCGGCCTGCAGGGCAGCGAGTCTGGCATTTTACAAGGCCGGCCAGCCGGCCGGGCACGGTGACCTGGGAAATCAGGGTCCCTCAGGGTGCCGGGGCCCTGGCTTCAGGCCCTCCCCTTCTGGGGCCTAGAGACCACACTCTTGGGTGGGGGAGGGTGCATGGACCCTCTGCCTTCCTCTTTCCTGTGAAAACAGGAAGTTCAAGGGGCAGTAGTGGGGATGGGGGTTGGAGTTTAACATTAGGGGGATCCAGAGAGGCCTCAGAAGAGCCAAACCACCTGGAAACTTCAGGCCACAGGGCTGGGCTGGAGACCGAGGGCCTGGTCTTCCGGGCAGAGCTCAGGGCAGGGCCAGGCATCCGGCCCCTCGAATGCTCACTGACCCCCTCCTTGGGCCTGGGGCTCCCAGACAGCCAATGGAGGGCAGAGGGCAGGAGCGTGGCCAGGGCGGGTCAGATACGGCCACCAGCCCCGCTGGGGCCCTGGGGAGGCTACTGTCCTGGCAGTGCCCCCGGGGGCAGCCGTTTCCCTTCCCACTGTCAGGGTACACATGGGGGATGGAGGGGACCCTGGGGTTCAGACTGGGGAACGGGCAGGCCTGGTTCTGTTCATTTACCCACTCGGAGCCTCCGTTTCCCTCTGGACCTGCCTCCCGGGGTGGCTGGGGAGGCGATGAGGTCAGGACCGGGCGAACCCTGGGCCCCCGTCCGGGCCCAGGCCCCACTTTCCCTGGCGGCCTCCTGCGCCCTCTCCCGCGCACCCTAACCTTCCTTCCTCAACCCCGGCCCCCCGCTTCCCTTCCTCACAGGGCAGAAAGAGCAACAGGCTGGCTATGCGCTTCTATTTCGGCACCTTCCGCTTCCTGGCCCTGTGGCCCGCCAGCAGTGGAGGAAAGTTCTGGAATCCACAAGGCCAGCTGGTCCTGGGCAGGATGTGGGGACCTTTGATTTCCTCCTCCCCAGCAGCTCTCAGGCCTCCTGAGGACCCAGGCGCTAGGGCATCAGGGATGGCTGATGAGTGTGCACCCGAACAGAGGAGACGGGCACACGCCACAGCCATGGGACGGGCACCGGCATTGCCACAGGCCACAGATGAGAAAGTGGATCTTGAGTGATTTGCCCCAATCCATACCGCTGGGGGACAGACCCGGATTCGAACTCAGGTGGCCGGGCAAAGTCTGTGTTTCTATCCACCCCTTGAACAAGTGGATGATTGGGGGCGGAGGGGGAAGAGGGAGAGAGAGTGGGCCGGAGTGACGGCTGAGGAGAGAGGCCGGGGGAGCCGTGGAGGCTCCCAGCCTGCGCTGTTTCCCGAACACCTACGTTGCCCCAGGCTCAGTGCTGAAGAGGCTCTCCCTGGGCCCAGGTGGGGAACGTGCTGTGTGGTCAGCTAAAGTCTGAATTGCTTCAGAAAAGCACATCTTCCCTGCCTCCAAGCGTCATCATGACATCACCTGGGGGAGGGGGCGGGAGGGGAGGGCAGGGCTGCATTAGTGTCCAGGTAAGACCACGCGGGCATTGCAGGGGGGCTGGGGGAGCGTCTTCGCTTTGTTATAAGCGGGCACTGTGAGTTCCAGGGCACGCTGGGCTTCCAGCCAAACAGGGTTTGACTTTGAATGAGTCCCACCCCCTCTCTGGGCCTCCAGCCTGTTGCTGGGGAGGAGCCGCTGGTCCCCCACCCGGCCGGGTGGCACCATGGGCACGCGCGTGACTGAGCAGGCGGCATGACCCTCACTCCTTGGAGGGACAGAGGCTCCGGTTCTCTGTTTCCCCACCTGCTCGCCGAACGTGTCTCGGAATTAGGTTCTTATCTGAACTTGATGGAATCACAGCTTTTGTTTGTTTACCAATTAACTTCCCCTTAAAGTAGCTTTGTTATGTTATATAAAAACGACCTGAGCTCATTGCGCAAAGCAGAAGAAGAAAAAGTTAAAAAAGACCTTAAAATACCACCCCAGAAATAATCCTTCAAAAAATCCCCCCACCGCCTTCACGGCCCACCATGCCCAGAAGCCCATGCAGACAGGCACTGGCCGTTAAAAATGGGTCATTGTCATAGGTCATAGCCTGTTTCTCCCACAGAGAAGCAAGGGCACCGCACGTGCCAGTGAGCAAAGGTTGGCATCCTCGTTTTAAGAGCCACGTGGCACCCATTGTGTGGTTCTGTCGTAACTCTGTCAATAACGCCCTGTGATCAGATGTGGATTTGGGGATGTTGCTTCCAGTTTTCCCATCAGAGCCCCGCCGTGCGGACACCCTCAGACACGCACCCTCTCACATCGGGGGAAATTTACTGTCGGGTAAGTTCCTGGAGGTGAGGTTTCTGGGTTGTGGGGTTTCTGGGTTGAAAGGTTTCCAAACTCGGCGTATTGACCCTATAGTTTTGAAAAAGTCTAAGGACTCCTGGAGGGTGGATATTCAATGGAACGTTGCGGATTCCCACGTGGGCAGCAAGTGCCTCCTTTATTAAAAATGGTTTCTTTCACTTCTTATTATCAGTGATACATTTCAACGTAGAAAACCCAGGAAACACACTGACATATAATGAAGGAAACCGAAACGACCTGTCACTGCACACAGACAACCTGTCCCTCCTCCATCCACCCACCCCGCACCCATCCACCCGTCTAACTGACATCGTGCTAGCTTCCCCCCATGCCATATCAGGGAGCCTGCTCTCTCTGGTTAGACAGCCTTGAAAACATGACAAAAACACACCTTGCATTGGTAACTCACGATTGTTGTAGGAACTTCGGAAAATTCCGAGGAGACAGCCCCACTCCCCCAGACACCGTCGGGAGGCCCACCCTGCGTGTGTGTGGCCGCAGCCACTTGGTCTGTTTCTCGTGCACACGCAGACTTCCTCAGGTCATGTAACCGATGTCACGTCGCAGTCCCCTCCTGCTTTTTCAATTAACACGACCTGTTCCCCGTGGTGGTAAGCAGTCCCTAAAAACATGACTTTTAATGGCTGAAAAATATTTTCCCACACAGAGGGTTTAATTAATCAGCTGTCTTTTTTTTTTCTGTCTCTAGTTTTTAGGCAGTCCTGGTAATGCTGTGACATTTATCCTTGAGTCTAGGACTTTGCACACACAGGAGAGGGCTTTCTCAGCATGAATTCCAAGAAGGGGGACTGCCAGCCAGCTACACATTGTCACATTGTCCTCCAGAAAGCTGCTAGCAGTTACATTTTCAGCAGCATTGCAAGAGGGTACCACCACCAACGTGGCAGGGTACCATGGTCTGTCTGTGATGGAGGCCAATGGCATTGGCTCGTAGCAATTGCCATTTCCTTGCTTATTATCGGCAATTTGTATCTCGACTTTGAAATTCCTTTTTGTCTTTTACCCAAGGTTCTAGTGCATTGTTAATCTTATTGATTTGTAAGAGCTTTTTATATGTTAAGGATATGTTGCGCTGACCAGGGTGGCTCAGTTGGTTGGCATTGTCCAAAGAGAAAGGTCAGTGGTTCGATTCCCAGTCAGGGCACATGCCCGTGTTGCCGGTTTGGTCCCCAGTCAGGACACATACGAGAGGCAACCGACTGATGTTTCCCATGCATGTCAGTGTTTCTCTCCCTCCCTTTCTCCCCCTCTCCCCCTCTAGATAAATAAATAAATGAAATCTGAAAAAGGAATGTGTTAGTCTTTTGTTTTATGGGTTGCAATATTTTCTTAGTGTCTTTGGACTCCCTTTCATTTTTTTTTTTCTTAATATAAGAGCCTTCCCAAGGTCAAGCCCTGGCAGAGTTACCTGGGCCTGCCAGGGAAACAGAAATACATGCTGACCATGGCAGACCCAGGCGCGTGTCTGCCGGGAATAGCCTTCGCTCAGTCCTGCGCCACTGGATGAAGTCCAGGTGATTTCTCTCCAGCACGCAGATGGATTTACCAGGGTGCACGTAACGAAAATCAGAAAGGAAGATGGGGACCTTGCTCCCAACCATACAGAGATAAAGAAGATTATAAGATAATGCCATGAACAGCTGATCACCAACCAAGTAGAGGACCCAGGAGAAACGGACCCATTTCTTTGAAACACACGAGCTACCGAAACTGATTCGGGAAAAACTAGAAAATATGAATGTCCTTACGATGAATGAGGAGATGGAATAAGGAATTGAAAGCCCACGAACAAGGAGAAGCCCAGGACCAGGTGACTTTCCAGGTGGATGCTACCAAATGTTTAAAGAAAAATGAACAACCCTCGAACTTTAAAAAATTGAAGAGGCTGGAACATTTCTTAACCTGTTGTAGCAGGTCAATATTAACTTGCTATCAAAGCCAGATAAAGACGTCATGAAGAAAGAGAACTGCAGATCAATGTTCCTTAAGATACAAATATAAAAACCCTCAACAAAATTTTAGCAAACTGAATCCAACAGCATATTAAAAGGATTATACGCCCGACCAAGTGGGATCCATCCCGGGAATGCAAGGGTGGTTCAACATAAGAATATCAGACAGTGTTATGCATCACACTGATACAAAGAAGAAAACACATGATCCTCTAGTTAATGTGGAAGAGGCATTGGATCAAATCCAACACCTTCTCATGACAAAGACTCTGAGAAAGGGAGGAAGTGCATAGACCTCAGTGTGACAGAGGGTAGTTACGGAAAACCCACAGCTGACACTGTACCCAATGGTAAAAGGCTGAAAACTTTCTCCCTGAGGTCGGAAACAAGGCGAAGATGTCTGCTCTCACTATTTCCACCCAACACGGTTCTGGGACGCCTAGCCATAGCTGTTAGGCAAGGAAAAAAAAAAAAAGGCAAGGACAGGAAGAGTTAAAACTCCACAGGAAAGCAACTAGAACTAATAAACAATTTCAACAAAGTGGCAGGGTCCAAGATCAGCGCACGAAAATTAGTTGCGCATTTAAATGAACAATGAACAGCCTGAACGGGAAATTAAGCAAAAGATGTTATTTATAATAGCAGCTAGAAGAATAAAATACTTAAGGAAGAGCAAGCCTAACCAAGGTGGTGAAGGTCTTGTAAACTGGAAACTACAAAATGTTGTAAGGAAATAAAAGAAGATCTAAATAAATGGAAATATGTCCATTGTTTATGGATAGGAAGGCTTACTGTTGTTAAGATGTTAATAAAACTACCTGAAACGATCTGTAGATTCAATCCAATTCCCATCAACATTCAAGAACCTTTTCCACAGGAGTAGAAAAGCTAATCCTCAAATTCATCTGAGTTTCAAGGGGCCCCAAAGAGTCAAAACAATCTTGCAAAAGAAGAATTAAGTCGCATAACTCACGCCCCCTGACTTCAAAACTTACTACAAAGCAGCAGTAATTAAAACAGTATGGTAGTGACATAAGGGTAGACAAATAGACCGAGGGAACCCAACAGAGAGCCCAGAAATAAACCCTCACATATATGGCCAATTAGTTTTCAACTAAGGGCGCCGAGACCATTCAGTGGAGAAAGGACCGTCACTTCGACAAGCGGCTCTGGTGGGCAGGGGTGTCCACGTGCAAAGGAGAATGAAGCCAGAGCTTTACTTCACACCTCGTAGAAAATGAACTCAAATTAGATCAAATACCTGAACTTAAGAGCTAAAACTATGAAACTCTTTAGAAGAGAACATTGGGAAAAATCTTCGTGACATTGGTTTTTGTAACTATTTCACGGATATGATGCTGGCAGCATAGACAACAAAGAAGACACACAGATAAAGTGGGCTTTAAGAAGTTCTGTGCATCACAGGGCACTAACAAGAAACCAAAAAGATGATCTGCGGAATGGGAGAAAATATTTGCAAATCATATATCTGAGAAGAAATTAATATCCAGAATATATAAAGAACCCCTACAGTTCAACAACAAAACAAACAGCCCACTCCCAATGTGCAAAGGACTCGAACAGGAGTTTCTGCACGGAAGATTACGAGTGGCTAATAGCACAAGAAAAGACACTCCATCATCACTGTGTCCTCATCGAAATCACAGAGAGGCACCACCTCATACCCACTGCTATTATTTTTAAAAGGCAAGGGAGAGAAACAGGTGTTGGTGCAGATGTGGAGAAATCGGGACCCTTGTGCATGGCTGATGGGAACACAAAACAGTGAGGCCACGAGGAGAAACAGTTTGTCATCGCTCCTAAGTGTAGACTCCAAGGAACCAAAGGCGGGGACTCAGACAGGCATGCGCATACAAGGTTCACAGCAGCGTCGCTCACAACAGGCAAAAGGTGGAAACAGCCCACGTGCCCATCAGTGGGTGAACAGAGAAACAAAACGACGTCCGTCCGTGCCACAAAGTATCATTCAACCGTACAAACAAATGAAGTTTCGACACCTGCTACAACGCGAACGAGCCTTGAGGAGATCATGCGGCGTGAGATGAGCCAGACGCGGAGGGATGGGCATGGTGTGATTCCGCTTACATGAGGTTCCTGGATCAGGCGAATTCGTGGGCAGAAGGGAGACAAGAGGTTGCCGGGGGCTGGGGGGAGGAGGAAAGAGCGATTATTGTTTCGTGGGTGCAAGCTTTCTCTTTGGCATGACAAAAAAGCTTTGCTGGAGTGTCCACAACTACACAATGTTTAATGCCACTGAATTGTATACTTAGAAATGGTTACAATAATAAACATGATTTCATGTGTATTTTACCACCATAAAATACAGGGGTGGATTGTTACAAGGAACGAGAGGTGTGGCATGGCACGGGAGCACACACAGCTGTTCACGTTTGCCTGTGCGCACACGTGTGGATTCCCAGGGTGCCTGCACCACGCACAAGTGCAGACGGGTCGCAGGCCCGCGGGCCTCTGCCCAGAGACGCAGGCACTCACATCCCTTCCCTGGGGTACACAGAAACAGGTGTGTGAGCTCAGCTGACAGGTGCCCAGGTGTGCGACAGGTGCCCAGGTGTGTGAGCTCAATTCGAGCCCGCCTGCAGCAGCAGGCCGTGCCGTGTAAACATCACATGTGCCCGGTTGCACGTGGATGGACGCGTGCTCGCTCACGGGCATGGGCCTCCCCTTCGGAAGCTCACCGAGGCCCTTGATAGCTCGCATACGTATGTCAGCAGGCCCACAGGTAGGCAAATGCAAGCCCCAACCCACACGCACGGCACACACTCACGCACACCCCCACCCCCACGCGCACTCTCGCCCCCCCAGGGCAACCCGAGCTGCGAAGTTTCCGCGCCTCACTGCTAACCAGACGCCGGTTGGAACTTGCTTAATTTTTGCTGAAGAAAAGGAGGCGTCAGCAGTTTCAGACCCATGCCAGCTCTCAGGGTGGGTGCCCGCCAGTGCCTTGGCTGCCTGGCAACGAAAGCCAGGCCCGGCCTCAGGAATGCAGGGCGGTGGGAGGGAGGAGGGAAGAATGTGTTTACCCCATAATTTAAACATCTAAGCGTGGTACCCAAGCCCAGCTTGGCCCTGCCTGGGCCTGGCCCTCCGTGGGCACGTGAAGGGCGGGCGCACTTGGCTGGGTGGGTGGGGGGGGAGTCCTGCTGGTGCGGGGGGTCCCTCGCGCCTCGCTCCTCCCCAACCCCGTCTACTGCCCCGTGCCTAGCCGCTGTTCTAGCTCACCGTCAAAGTTGGCCTCACATCAGCAGCCCTGGAGGTGGGGTGGATGGGCTGTAACCCATCCTCCTGCTCCTTTTCTCCCCCGGCCACCTCACCAAGGCGCCCTCCCAGGGGGACGTGAGATCGTGAGCAGAGAAATGTCTGCGAGCTGTGGCATGAGACCTTATCGCTGTCCTTGCTTAATAACTCCCTGCAAGGGCTTCGAATCGCCCTTGGCTCAGACACACAGCCTCGTGAAAGCCTGCATCTCTCCGACAGGTCGCACCCACCTCTCCCACGAATGCTGACCTTCCTGGAAGTCTCTCGAACAGACCACGTTCTCCCCACCACAGAGGCTATGCACAGGGGGTCGCCACGAGTCCCTCCTCCTTTAGCTCCAGCGCCCCTGACACCGCTGCCGATAAATCTACTCCTTGCAGCCTTCCCAATGCCACGCAGCTCTCCCTACGGGACTTAACCACCATGGGCGGCTTATGTTGGCTTGCGCCTTCATTCTGTATGCGGTTGCTGTCGGCCCCCTGCGCTGGACTAACAGTCCATCGGGGAGGAACCGTGCCCGTGGTTGGTTGCTGCCTTACCCTTGGAGCCTGGCAGGAGGTGCCCAGTGAACGCCGGAAGGGGGAGGGGCCCGGCGAGGCCCGGGGTGGGGCGAGGGGCACGCTTTTTTATGTGTATCGCACAGGTTCTGTGGCGTTTTACACCCCACTGAGTGCAGGGTGGCCACGTCTGAGGAGGCAAGTCCCAGGGGGCAGTGTGGGTTCGGCCTCTTCCCTGGCAGATGCCCCCAACCCCACCCCGCCACCCCGCCGCCGGCCCCGGGCCACTGCCCTGGTTGCCCTCGCTTTCTCCTTCTCCGCTTGCACCAGGGGCTCCCGTCCCGCCTGTGGTCTCTGCCCTCGGCCATGCCGTCCCTTCCGCCGGGACTGTGCACCCCCACACGTGTGTGCAAGCCCCGCTCCTGGGCGGTGCTGCGGGAGCTCACAGGGCACTTGGTCCAGGTGCAGAGGAGGGTACTAATCCGTCCTAAGTGTCTCTTGCCGCAGCTGAGCACGCGCAGGCACAGCCGCCCAGGGGCAGGGGGAGTCTCGCTACCCGCGCCCTTCAGGTCCAGCACCGCAGCGCGGGAAGGCAGCTCCAGCAGGCTTCTGGGAAGATGCTCTCTCGTGGGTCCTTCTTTTGCTCCCAGAACCCTTTCAGGGTTCAAGAGTGAGATCTCCAGGCTCCCCTTTGGGGCTTTCCTGGAGCAAACGTGGTACCTCCTCCGCCACGTGGGTGCCTCTGGGCCTGGAGACCCCTTTGGGGGCCTGAGGGGCAGTTTGGCGGCGCCAGTGCTGCGGGAAGGAATGGCAGCCCTGAACAATGTCCCAGAGCGGTTTAGGAGCCAGTGGGACCAGCTGCCCCACTGCAGGGGACCCCTGGAGGGGGTTCAGGGGGTGCACAGGGTCTCTGCCTGCCTGCACTCTGCCGTCCATCCTGGAGTCCGGCCCGGCTCTGGATGACTCTGTCACTGAGGCCAGGATCTTGACCACCCGGAGCCCTGTCCTCTGCAGGGATTTGGGGACCGGGCCACCTCCATAGGCAGCAGAGGCGAGCAAATGAGGACAGAACCCCGAGCCTTCCCCCGCCTGCCACGGGACCCTGCCTGTCTGCCCCTTTCCCTCTGCTCCTGCCCGTCAGTGCATGAAGTGCAGGGCGCCCCAGCCCCTCTCCCTGCCTCCTGGGAGCTTCTGGTCCAGAGGAGGGACCGGCAGGAAGAGGAGGATGGGGCAAACATGTGATTCCACGCTGAACCGTGACCACGCGTACCGCTGGACTTCTCAGGGCTGTCCGTGGAAAACGTGCCTTTCAGGGGTCCGGGGACCTGGCCGGAGCCCTCAGGCTCCGGGCCTGCAGAGGGGCCGGGCCTGCCCTGCTCTGGGCGCAGGGGCTGTGGGTGGGAGGGAGGGGGCAGGGTTCCACCCCCACCCTGCTCCCAGGGGCAGAGGCACGAAATCTTCATCTGGGGCAAGAAGCCACAAGGATCAAGCCAGAGCCCCGGGACTCTGCTCTTTCCCACAGTTCCCTCCCCCAGCCCCGTGGCCCCCGTGGCCCTCCGGGGGATGGGAGCAGAAGCAGCCTCCTTTCCCAGGCCCGAGGAAGGGCAGGGGCTGTGGGCGGGCCGTGCGGTGTGGACCGCCAGCTCGGGGTTTGGGCAGGCGACAGGCCTGGGCAGGAGGGTAGGGCAGCCGGAGGAATTCCAGCCAGGCTCCTCTGTGGGCAGCTGTCCTGAGCCCCCCGTGGACCCCGAGAGCCCACGCTCCGTCTGTGGTTCAGCACCAGCCTCTCCAGCCCCTTCCTACCTTCGGACCCTCCAGTGAGCCACACTTCCCGCTCCCCCAGGGCTGCTGCACGGTGTGTTCTGTCCTCTGGCAGTGCACCTGCCTCCCGATTTTGCACCTCACTGTCCCTCCCACTTCAGGCCACTCCCGGGCTCAGGCGAGACTGGGCCCACGACAAGCCCCCACGCTCTTCCTCGGAACCCTAGATTTTCAGCCTTGCTCGTCATGTATTTAACCGGCCGCCGGCAGGCTCCATGCTCCGCGCACGGACTGTCCCACCCAGCACCGTGCCCATGTCACTGGGGTGAACCCGGCCCACCCTGTTATCAGCGATAGCAGGGGGCACAGGGCTCCTGCCCCTAAGCCCAGCCATCTCCTTTCGCACAGCTGGTGATACCCTTGACCATGCTTGTCTCCCTTCCCTCCAGGAGGCCACCTTACGGCCCCTTAGTACTTGGGGCCTGGGCCACCAGGTGTGACTCTGCTGTGCTCTCAGCGACCAGCCCAGGGCCCCAAGCTGCTCTCCAGACCATGGAAGTTACATCCCTGTCACCTCCAGGGGTGCCCAAGGTTTGGGAGCAGGTGAACGTTGAAGGGTCTAGGTGACGGCTTGGATACCAGGCCTCTGAGCTGCGGGGTTGGTAGAGCGCCCCCTCGCTGGGTCCCTGCTGGTGGAAGCACACCAGCCTCTCTCCACCACCTGCCCAGCGGCCCCAGCAGCATTCAGTGGGCTGCGGGGAAGCTTGCAAAGCAGAGATGGAGCAGCACGCGCTCCTAGGACACGCGGCGTGGGGGCTGACAGAGCCAGACAAGCCACGACAAACGGAGGAAGGGCTGGCCCAGGCGACGGTGGGACTCCGCTTTCCAGATGTGGGAAGAGAGGCACGGACTGGGGGAGAACGTGCCCAGGGTCACACAGCGCGTGATGGGGACAAGACCTTAGTTTCTCCCGGTGCCGGGGTCACCCATGTCACATGCTGGTGGTCTGCCTGCCCCCTTGCCCCCCTCCCCCCAACTTCCTACTGGAATTAACTGGCTTCTTTTGAATACAGGCACAATTTATATGCAGATCTTATGTGACAACTCTATGGCCTCTTTCACCTCTATCGCCGCCACCCGCCTTAAGACAGAGAACGTTTCCATCAGCCCTGGAAGGTTCCTCGTGCACTTTCCTCATGAACAGCGTGACCGCTCTTGAACTTCGTATGAACGGAATTCTGTAACGTGCCCTCTCCTGTGTCCGGCTCCTTCCGCTCCGGGCGATGCTTCTGAGGTGCCTCGGCGCTGGCGTGTGAGCCTGTGGCTTGTCCTTCACTGCTGCGAGCCACTCCGCTGCGTGGCTCTGCCACGGCCGCCTACCGGTGGGCCCGTGCGTCTGGTGTGGGGCTGCGATGAATGCGGCTGCTATGATCCTCCACGCAGGCACCCGTCCGCTCCAGGAGAGCCCGAGAGGGGGCCCAGCACTGTGGGTGGGCCAGGCTTGGGGTTCATCAGTGTGTGAGGGGGACCGCCGAGGTCCCTGCCCTGCGACCCAGATGCCCAGGCTCGCCTCGGTGTCCCCGCCCAGATCTCGAGCTCCAGCCCACCCGCTGGTGCAGAAGAGCCAGTTTCCAGGATGTCCCACGGGGACCCAGCCGTGCGAGTTTCTGTGGGGGAGGTACACTCAGGCACCCCCAACGCTTGCCTGCCGCCCACCCAGCCCGCGGCGCCTGCCCCGCCACACAGGGTAGGGGCATGCCTGGCCGCCTGTCGGTCTTCGCTGCCCTTTAGAATCAACTTTGTGAGGAGCCCAGGACCGCGCCTTCGAAGGTCTCCCCAAAAGACAGCCTGTTCGCTCCACCTCCCCTGCAAAGGCCGGGGAGGAGGTTTTGCCGATTACCAAACCGGGCTCTGCGGCCAAGGGCGCGAAGCCTCCATTGGGATGCTCTGTGGGGCCCCCGACGCCCACGGCCGAGCCAGGATCAGCCCCTCAGCAATGCCTGCCCAGCCTGGGTGGCACCGCACGATCCCACTTGAAAAGGCCTTTTGCCAGGGCTGCCTTATTAGAGGGGGACAACTGGCAGGAGGCCTGGCGCTTGCTCATGCAGAACAACAGTGAAAAGTGCCCCTCGCCAGTGTCAGGAGTGGGCAGCACCCAGAGCAGGGGGCCTGCCAGGGCTGCGGGAAGCTGTCGCTAGGCGACGGGGCCTCCGGGCATCTCCCAGTGGCCTCTGGGAGCTCCCATGATGCTCCTGCCCAGGTCTTGCCCGGGCCTCAGGGTGAAGAACCGGGGTGCTCTAGAGCCTGTCCCCCGTGGCTTTGCCAACTCAGCCCTGATGGGCTGGGAGACGAGGTTCAGCCGTGCGCCCTCTCTGGGCCTCCTTCAGTGATGGACTGCATGGGTACTCCCAGCATGCTTCGCTGCTCTGAGAGTCCCTGAGGGTCCATTCCTCTGAGATGGGCTTCCACCTGCATCTCTCCCTCCACTTCCTGAGCATCCTCCTGCCCCTCCAACCTTGACCTTCTCCCCACTGACTCCTCCCCACCCCGTTTTCTCAGCAGGTCCCCCAGCCTGAGGGATCCAGAGCTGTTGCGGTGGGACTGTCCTCTCTGTCCCCAGCAGGCCCTCCGTCTCACCTGCTGCCTACCTTGGAAGTGGGTTTGAGCCCCCACCCAGAAGGAGGTTGAGGGACAGGGGGGAAGGCTCAAGGCTCCGGGGCCAGGCGCGCCAAGCCCTCCCCAGGCGGAAGTGCATCCCTGGGGCAGGGCAGGGCTCTTCCGTTGCTGTGAGTGATCTCGGCCCCCCTGCCGCTCCAGACCGAGCAAGGTTCCTGATGACCCCAGGCCCCACCCGCTCTGGGGACTCAGCCCTAGGAGGAGACCCCGGGGACCCATAGCGGTCTTGGCTGACCAAATTGCGTGCTGGCGTAGCCTGGATGGCAGCCACCACCTTGTCCCTGTCCCATCCGAGGTCTGGGTCTCTTGTTTGACTGGCTGAGGGTACCAGGTCCCCATCCCTCTCCATCCTGTTCCTTCGCGGCCCCTCCCCTTCCCCATCCCCCCTTCCGCCCCTCGCTCCATCTCCTCATTGTCTGGGCCTGCTGCCCTTGGCCTGCACGCCATCCCACGTCAAAGGCTCCACCCTTGGCCCCCCACCTGACCCCGGGCCTGCTCCTTCGGGCCACAGCACATCGCTGTCTCGTCCCCAGGAGCTGGCGGAGAGTGTGGCTGAAGGGGCTCAACGGCGCGCTCTTCCACTTTCTCACGGAAGGCGCCGGGGCCAGTGGGCGGGTTCGCGGGTCTCAGAGCCGGGAGAGGAGAGGCTCAGGCCAGCCCAGCCGTGGCTCCGCGTGGCTCCCGCCTTGTATCAGGACCCGAGCGCTGATTACTCAGTTTTCAGGAATTTGGGGAGTTGGCTGTTAACCCTGGCCATTATTGAAAATTAAATCATACAAACTTACAACTGCATAAACTCGATTGGATACTTAAAACTCACAGCTTCCTTGTTGTACACCATCGCCCCTGCAGCGATGCGGTCTTCCTGCATCTGTGTGTCCTTCCTGCTCTGCGCTCAGCGGCTCCGCGCTCAGCGACTCCGCCGCAGGCGGAGCTCGCACTTGGCCATGGCGGGAGCGGCTGCGCCGTAGAAACTGGCATACGTCGATTGATTCCTTTGTTGGCTGCCCAGACCCGAGAACATGCCGGAGGAAGTGCTACTGCAGATTAACCTTCCTCGCGCATTGTCCTGTAGTGGCTCCCCCATGAGCGGCACCACAGACGGAGAAGGGGGCTTTCAGGGGTCAGGCATTAGCACCCCATTTGGCAAAGCAGAGCTCCACTCTTGACAAGTCAGCGAAGTCCCCCCGCTCCGGGGTATGACGATGTTTTCTTGTGCTTCTTGTAAAACCCGCCCGCGGGTATCTGGAACCTGTCAGGAAGTGACTGGAGTGTGCTGTCCCGGCACACCTTCTCCTTGGGGAACACTGGGTGACCTGGGTGGCCCGACGCCGCTGCAGGGGCAGCTGGCTGTGGCACAGCATGGGACTGTGCGTGTGCAGGTCTCTGCTCCCCTGGGAGGGTGGAGCTGCCTGCGCTCCTGTCACACTGAGTTTCAAGAGCCCTGCTACCGTCCTCAACGTCTGCCATTAGCCCTCTGCTTCGGTTCTTCACGAGAGATTGACCGTTCTTGGCCCTTTGCAATTTTCCCGTGAATTTTGGAGTCTGCTTGCCAATATCCAAGAAGAGAGACTTTGCCAGGAAAACGTGGGGTTGAAACGAAGCACCCCAGGCAGAGGAAAGAGCTTCGCTCGGTCGTTTCTCCGTGCCTATCACCCTCCTTCGTTTCTGGCACTGGAACGAGCTGAGTGGCACACGTCATGGGACAGCCTTGGGAGGTGGGGCCTAGGTCTACTCACATGTCACCAACGAGGAGCTTGGGGCCTGAAGGGAACCGTCACTTACCCAGTGTCATAGCACTGGTGCAGACCAATGCAAACCAAGGTTGCTTCCCTGGGGCTAAAGCCCATTCACTCGTTCATTCACTCGCCACCCACAAGCTTTACTGAGCACCTGCTGGGTGTGGGGGCTGCACTAAGTGCTGGGGTCCTCGTCCTGAGCCTCCACATCTGCCCGGACGACCCACAGAACAGAAGGGAACTTATATGGTGGCGGGGGCAGGGGTTCTCCAGGCCGAGAGAACAGCACGTGCAAATGCCTGAGGTTATGAGAACTCCTGGCGTGTTTGGGGACCTCAAGTGAGTCCTTGTGACCAAGCAGATTTAGGAGGGAACCATGGGTGGCGGGAGGTCTGATCGGGGAAAGGAGCTGGGCTCTGTCCTGTTGATGCCAGGGAGCGGTGGGAGGCTGGGGGGAGGCGGGCAGGAGGGAGGGCCGGCCCTGTCCTGTGGGGGGGACGATGGCCGGCACCAACATGGGGGCAAAGGGGTGGGGGGCACCGTGTAGGCGGTCAGCAGGACTTGAAGTGTGGGCCCGGCTGCGAGGATGTGGGTCATGCGGTTGGACCCCTGGTGTGGGGGCGGCTGGGGCCGGAGACCCCCCACGCCTGAGGCTGTGGCCCAGGCACAGACCCCAGGAACGCCAGGTGCCCTCAGCGAGCCTTTGCCAAATGAACGAACGAACGAATGAACGAACAAATCAATGAGACTCTCCGCTCACCAGCACGGAGCCACGTATGTTTCCAAAGCCCTTCCTATTTACTCCCTACTTTGTTCCCCTCGATGGCCCCGGAGAGGCATCCCCACTGTGAATGACCCCGCTGTGGCCTCCCCACTGCGGAGATCAGCCCAGTGCCCTTTCAGCCCCAGTCCCTCGTGGCCACAGCAAAGACATGGCTTTCTTAGAGGGGTTGGGGTGATCCTGCTAAATGGGGGTGCAGAGCCAGGGCCTGGGCATCTCAGCTCTCCGGACAAGACCGGATGGAGATGAACCCTGGCCCCGGAACACCACTCCCTCTGGCCGCCACGCCCCCATTACAGCCCTGCGGACTGAGGCCCAGAGGGGCTACGGGCTCGGCCAGGTCTCTGCTCCTCCGCCTGCCTCTGGGCAGGGCCAGTGTCCTCGGCTGGCCAGCGTCACAGGACACTCACGCGGGGGTTCACGCTCCAAATTCCTGATGATTTTTGAGCGAGGGGCACTGGGCCCAGGCACTAGCTGTCCCATCCTGACCCTGGGCACTTCCTCTGGAGAGGACGGCTGGGCATTTCCTTCCACTTGAAGGCAGCTGTCCATTCCGGAACACAATCCCCCTGGGTTACATGTCAGGAATGCATGAATAAAGGGCAGGAAGAAAGGAAAACTCAGACCTTTCCTGGTGAAAACAGAGGCCCGTTTTTAGCCTTGACGTCAGGATGTCCATGCGCCTTTGCCAACACGGAGGAAAATTAAAGCCACTCAGGTCAGCCTGAGGGACCTCGAATGGCCCCTGGAACTCGGTGCCCGTGAACTTTGCTTGGGGACCCCTCAGAGCGGTGGGATGGGCAGCTGTTCTCAGGCCAGAGGTGGGCGGGCACGGGGCATGGGAAGCCCTGGGCACAGACT
Organism: Mormoops blainvillei; assembly: GCA_004026545.1. Taxonomy (NCBI): domain Eukaryota; kingdom Metazoa; phylum Chordata; class Mammalia; order Chiroptera; family Mormoopidae; genus Mormoops; species Mormoops blainvillei. The sequence continues at coordinate 7,214 of PVJD01012552.1, read as the reverse complement.
TGGGGCCCTGGGCACCCAGGGAGGGTCATGGGGTTGTCCTGTGCCTCAGTTTCCCACCTGCAAGCCGGGACCTGCAGAGCGCCCACCTCTCATGGGCGGTGCTGCTTTCGTGGGATGGTTGGGGCGACACGGGAGGCCCTGTGTCCGGCTGCACAAGCACTCAGTTGACAGACGCCGTGGCTGGAGTGCCGAGACCCAGGGCTCTCCACGGAATGCCCCGCCTTACCCACCCCCTCCTTCCATCAGGCATGTCTGCAGAGAGTTAACTAAAAGCATCCGCTCGACCTGGCCAGCCCTGTATCCTGGACAGAAGCTCAGAGACAGGGCTGACCTGGAGGTGCTGCTGTCCGGTGGTCTGGCCTCTCTGGGACCTGTGCCCTGGCTTTGCACCTCCACTCTGTCCCCACAGCCTGGTGCCACTGCAGGTGGACTGTGGGAGGGTTCCCGAGCCCCGGTCTAAGGCCCCTGCTGTCACCGTGCAGCCCCTAAGCTGTTTTTCCAGGGGAGAATTTCCAAACACAGACTCCCCCAGAGCACAGGTCGGAGGTGTCCCTTTTCCCGGGGGCTGGGAAGCTGGGGGTCCCACAGCAGTCTCCTGCCTGGGAGAAGCGACTGCCGCCTTCCCCAAGGGGGCCTGCGGGTCGGCGAGGTGCCGGCAGAGCCCAGGGTAGACGGGACACACACCCCTGCCCCGTGGCCCTGGCCACACCTCCTTGCTGTGAAGTGGGTCCCCTGGTCTGACGTAGGGCCGTGAGGATGGCAGGCTGTTGGAGCAGACACCTGGTCAGCCCTTGGCAGCGATGTTGATGGAGGCCCAGGCACAGGGACGGAGGGCGCCCCATGGGCACCCAGAAAACATGTCCATACCAGTCAGGATGGGTCTCCCACCTTTGTCTGCAGTGGAGGAAGTGGCTGTCCAGTCAGCAGTGGTCCCTGGCAGGTCTACAGTGGACACGAGTGAGCCAGCAATCCGCCTCCGTGTTACCAAGCTGCTGAGGTGTGGTGTCATAGTTACTGTGGCACGGCCTGCCGTGTCCTGACAGATACATGGCCCAGCTTGGTTCGGCTGGGAGGGGCCAGGGGTGCTGGGGGTCCGGGCTAAGACTGCTCGCTGGCACGCAAGGCCCGAGGCTTTGACGTGGGGCCCATCGACGTCCCCAGTGGCGGCCTTCTCTCCTTTCACGGACTGATGGCAAATTTTGACCGTTCGGCAACATCTTTCCTTCACCTGCGGCCTCGCCGGGTTGCCTTCCTTCTCCCCCGCCCTCCCTTGTTCCGCTACTTTTTCCTTCCCCGCGTGCTTGGGTTGCAGCTCTGACATACCTGGCTACAGGTAGACAGGTGGGGCTTCCCGAGATGCTGGGCCAGTAAGGCCCTCATTCTGCGGATGGTGGTGACCTGGGCCTCTGACAGGCAGCCAAGGGCGGCTGTGACGCCGGCCGCTTCCGATGGGTCCAGGACAGGTGGGTGGGCCTTTGCCTCCCAGGCTGGGCCCTCTGGCTGCCGACCCAGGTCCCGAGGCCCGGCCCTCCCCTCTCGAACCTTCCCTGCGCATCATCTACTCTGAGTCCCCTCGGTGCCTGCCCCCCCAAGCTCGGGGCTCTTTTGGGACGAGCGCGCATGGGTGGAGTGCTCTATGCCTGGCTCTCCCCAACCATTTGTGAGACCCCACCCTCGCTTGGGGGCCCTCGTGGGACTGGTGTCCCCTTCTTTGTGCTAGTGAGTCTGGTTATGGTTTTAGATGAGGGCAACTTAAAGCAGTCCTGAGCCAGGAACCCAGAGTCCCCGCTGCCCCTGCAGGGCGACGGGCGTGCGCTAGTGGTCACTGGGTTCCTGAGTCCTGAGGTTGGTCACAGCCCAGTGTCCATGGCCCTGGCAGGGGCCGCCTCTTGCTGGGCGGCTCTGTCCGGGGTCTGAAGCTTGATGCCATCAGGCCAAGGCGTGTCCGTGGCCCGAACCCCTGGGCATCCCGGCCCGACTGCCGCAGCGGTGAGCTGCTTGTCCCCGGGTCTCCTCCCTTCTCCCGGGCGGGGTGGGGGCCCGAGTCCGCTGGAGGTCGCGCTCCTGCTCTCCTGGCTCTGAGGAGCGTGATCAGGATCCAAGGCAGTGACGAGGCTGAGAAGGTGCCTGCCCCAGGGACGTGTCCCATGGGCTGTCCCACCTTCCTGGACCTCAGCCCCAGTGAGTGGTCACCTCTGGGCTGGCCCGCTTGTGGCCTTGTCTGCAGGCCTCAGTGTGGTCTGGCTCCCTGGCTGACCGAGGTCAGTCCCCACATGGCCCCACGTTCCAGGTCGAGCCACCCAGGGCCCCTCGTGGGCTCCGGGAAGATCAACAAACAGCCCCGAGCGGTGGAAACATCTCGGGCTCTCCAAGTCCAGGCAGACAGGTCGCCTTGGAGAGCAAGCCACAGCCCATGTGCGGGGAGCGGCCCAGACGCCCCCCGGCCGCCGGGAGGCCTGGAGAGACAGACGGCGTCTGTACCCAATGGGCAGGGAGCCAAAGCCTCCACACGGCCCGCCGGCCACCACCGCAGACCAGAGGGGGTCAGGAGGCGAGAGACCTGCCCCGTGGAGCCCGGTGACCCCCCTCCAGGACACCGCCCTGCGGAGTCTGGGTCCTCACCAAGAGGCAGGGGTCTCAGCCAGCTCCAGGTGGCTCTGACAGGAGGCAAACGAGTGGGTTCCCCTGCATGGGCCTCCCGGGCACAGGGAAGGTGACCGGGCCAGTTCTGAGTGAGAATGGGCCCCTCAACCCGGATCCGTGGAGAATAGTGAGAGCTATTACTGATTACCGCTGTGTGCCGGACACGCTTCTCAGGGCTTTTCCTGCCTTGTCCCATGGGATGCCCAACAACTGATGCTTCTGGCCGGATTATCATCCTCATTTTAGGGGATGGGGAAACTGAGACCCGAAGGGGCTCTGGTGCAGGCTCCTGGCCAGGCGCTCCTCGCTGAGCCCTGGGAGACCCCTCTAGGGGTGCCACCCTCTGGGAGTTTGATTATTTCTCAACCTCTCCGGGGCCCCATCTCCCTTTCAGAAGAGGAGTCAGGGTCCACAGTGGCCCCCTGCTACAGCAAGTGTGAGGATTCAAGGTGGTCTGGCCTGTTGGGGCTGAACAAATGTAAGCTATCATTCTGGAAACATAGCCCTCCGTTCCAGCTGCCCTGCCTAGAGTCTCCCGGGGCCCCTTGTCATCTGGGAGGCCCTGTGCATGGTCCTGGCACTCGAAGGCCAATGAAGACCCATCTCAGTCTGTCCTTCTGCCATTCTCCCCCACTGCTCCTCGTGGGGTGACAGCTGGCCCCGGTTAGCCCCGGACTTTCCCAGGTTCAGCTCTGAAAGTCCCACATCTGGGAAGCCCCTCCGTCTCCACAAACTGAGCTGGACCGTTGTCACCCTAACCCTGTGGTCTGTGTACCGCCACCTTCGGAAACCGCTGGGGGTGTGAGCAGGCTGGCCAGCACCAAATGCAGCCCGGCTTTGGGACTCAAGCTTTCCTGGCGACACCCCCACCCCCTCTGTCCTCGGTTGCCGTTTCACCGAGACCCCTTTCAATACTGGAGGTGGTAGACGAGCCCTCGATGAGGCCCGCTGGGGCCCAGCTCCGGGGCCCCCTCCGCTCGGTCAAGCGCCAGAGGAAGTTGGTCACATGTAGGTTTTTACCCAAACAGACAAAACCGTTTTCAGCTCAGGCACCAAAGGCAAAGTTGAACATCATTTCAAATGGAGCCATGCATGGCGACCTCCGCGTCCAGCAGGGGGTTGGGGGGTGTATAGGGTCGGGGGGGGCGTGCACGGGGCACCCCAGCCATAGTGCAGCCAGGATTCCAGCCACCTCTGGCTGTCCCCAAAGTCTACATTGTTCTCAAGACGCCCCTCCCCCTGCCGAGCCCCCACCGAGCCCCCGCCCCGGGGTCCCTGCCTGTATCTGCTCCCCCCTGCCAGGCCCTCTCCTGCCCTGGCCCCTGAGCGCACCGCCTGCCGACCCCCAGAGTGAAGGCCGAAGGCCCGGTGGGTCCCGTGGGCCTGCTCTCTCCCAGACAGAGGAAAGCCGGGGTCTTCTGGAGGTATGGCGTCCCCAGCTAGACGAGTCTCCCGGTGGGGCACATTTCGGGGGTGGAGCTGAGAAGATAATGGGGATGACACCTGCGGCTTGCCTGCATTCCAGCCTCTAGTGCCTGGTCCCACGGGTCCCCACGGCAGCTGACGGGCACAGGGGAGGGGAGAGAAGGAGGGGCCGGGGGTGAGGAGTGCCGTCCCAGGCCAGGCAGCTGGGAGTGCTGCCTGGAACCCTGGTCTTCATGCAGTTTTTTATTTTGACATCATTTCACATTTGCAAGTGGTCCCCTGCCGGCAGGACACCATGATGTGTGACCTCGTGGGTGTGGCATAAGGAACCTCAGGAAATGTTGGCCCATTCGCCCTCCGCCTGGTGGAAGGAAATGGGCCCAGTGTTGGGTCCTGACCCCCAAGGTCACACTGCGTGTCCCAGCAGCAACCCCCCAACCTGGAGGTCACCCTCAGCCATCACTCTCCCAAGGGTCTCTGGGAAAAGGTCTGGCCCTCCCTGGGAGTCCCCGGGGCTGGGAGCGCCTCACCCTTTCCACGTGGCCACTACAGGACGTTGCCTCATCCCTCCTGGGGCAGCCGGTCCCGGCCACAGATTGTGCTGGAAACACGTTTCCTGCTCCTCTGGCTCCACACGGGCAGCTCAAATCCGGCCAAGAGGCTCCACACCTCGGCCTCCACCCATGCTGTCCTGGGTGGCCTGAGTGGGCAGGCCCTTCGGGGCCACGACTGCCACTGGCCGCAGCCCTGGGGCGCCGACAGCCCCCACTCCCAGCATAGGCCGGCAGGCAGTGGGGGGGGGGGTGGAACCCCGGCCTAACAGCAGGCGAACTGCAGGAAACAGACGCACCCAGAGGAAGTGGCTGGTGGAAATGCAGCAGGCCCGGCCACGTGGAAGGGTGGCCCGCACGCACCCACCCCGTGCACAGTGGTGCCCGAGCGGCAGGTTGGGGGAGGAGCCTTGAGGCCTGAGGTGCCCTTTGGTGGGAACAGGGGGCTCCTGCTGACAGGCAGGGGGCGACGAACCTGGCCCGGCTTCCTCCATGCTGTCCCGGGGCCCGTGTCGGAATTGAGCAAACAGGCGACAGCTGGAATTCCTGTCCTTCTGGGGCCATCGCGCTGCTGCCACCCCCAGAGGCCTCCTGCATGTGGTCCACTGCCCGGTCCCGCATCCTCAGGACAAGTGGGTTCCGGAAGACCAGGGTCCTGTCCTAGCTCAGCCACCAGCTCCCAGGTTCCCTGGCCAGTGCTGTGTTTCCCGAGAGTGTTTCCTGCCCGGGGTGGAGGGGCACACCCTGCTCCCACCCACCTTCTGCAGCACCCCCGTGTGTCTGCCGGGTGCTTAAGCCGCAGACGTTGACTGTCTCCCAGTCTGGAGGCTACGATTTCAAAATCAAGGTGTGGGCCGGGCTGACTCCTCCCAAGGCCTCTTTCCTGGGCATGTGAACAGCCGTCCTTTCCCTGTGTCCCCACATGGTCACCCGTCTTTGTATGTCCGCCCTGACTCCTCTTCTTAAAAAGACACCAGTCCTATGGGATTAGGGCCCACCCTAGTGACCTGACTTTAACTAAATTCCTCTTTAAAGACCCCATCTCCACAGGCAGCCGCATCCAGAGGTGTTGGGGGGTCCAGACTCCAGCAGAGGAATTGGGGCAGGGGACAACTCAGCCTGGATCACTCCCCGAAGAAGCAGAGACTGAGCTGCTCGCTCGTCACTCACTCGCGTATTCCACAGGTGGGGACGGAGTGCCCTCTGCGTGCAGGGGACAAGTGGGTACCGGGCTGGACAAGACGGAAAGGACCCTGTCCTCCCGGGGCTTCCAGGGTGGGAAGCCAGGTGGAAAGACACAAGGAGACAGGCTTGCTATCCCTGATTGACTGATTGATTGATTGATTGACCAACACCGGAAGGAAGGGCTCAGATCATGTCACAGGCCGAGCGCAGGCCACTCTGATACAGCAGTGGGGCGAGGTGGTGACTGCCACAGAGTTAGCGGCCAGCAGCCACGCCCCTCATGGAGTGGGAGAGACCGCAGCCCCTGGAGAAATGGAGGGAAACGGACAAAACGGGACATTTGGAGTGGAAGCTTGGACGGGGACTAACCAATGGAAAACCGTGCAGCCTGGTGAGGGAAATGCAAATTGGGGCCCTGCGATGTCATTTCCCCCTGCCTCCCTCGTCCCTGACCGGTGGAATCAGGGAGGCTGAAAGCAGCAAGGGCGCGGGAGCGGAGAGAGCTGCGAACTTCGGCTCCGCTGGGGGAAGCTGGCAGAGTCCCTCTGGAGCACGGCTTGGCCTCTCCTAGTAGGAGGGCTGAGGCCGTTCCTCCCGGGCCCTGCAGTTCCTCTCCCAGAGCCTTGCCCCAGTGCAAAATGCCCTGCCGCGTTTCCATGGCAACCGTGGGAACAACCTAAATGCCCCACCCGCACCCCCACCAGGAGCGTGCCGTTTTCTCGCAATTAAACACGATGGAATGGAACAGGGTGAACGAATGTTTGGGAGGTGTTGCAGCAACACAACTGATTCTGACAACACCCCGTGAAGACGAGAGAGACGTGGGGTGTCCTGGGTGGGGTCCCGGGATGGCAGAAGGACATTCGTGGAGAGACGCGAAAGCCGAAAGAAGTCTGAGACCTCGGTGATGGCATCGGACCAGTGTGGATCTCTCACTTCGGCTGGGTGGACAGCGGTTCCGTGAGATGCCGACACTGGGGGGAGCTGGGTGGGGGAAGGGTGCGCGGGACACAGGCCTGCTCCCTCACCCCCTCGCCTGCCCTGTCTCCCCGGCCGGCCCTGGCTCTCTGCCCCTGCTCCCCGTCCCAGCCGAGGACCCGGCCTGTGCCTGGCCCGACATCCGCCCTCTCCTGCCCCTGCCTTGACCCCCACAAGGTGAAAGGTCAGCCTGTGTAGCATGTGGGGCGGGAGAGCCCCCCGAGGGGTTGAGGAGTGATCATGGGTGCGTGGCCCAGACAAGATGGCTGCTCTGGCCAAAGCGGACGCGGGCGGGTAGGAGCTGTACAAACGCTGCCTCCCCTCTCGGAAGCGTGTCTCTCCTTAGGGGAGACCTGGGAAGTGAGGAGAAGCAGGAAGATGGGAAACAAACACGAAAAATCACCACACACGCGCCCACCCCATTACCGCGAG
>PVJD01012551.1:0-39058 GCA_004026545.1 Mormoops blainvillei | reverse complement strand
AAGCCAGGACCAGTGCCAGGTGAGGAAGGGCAAGTCTGCAGAATCTGTGTAGAAGCCCGGACAAGAACTCTTAAGAAGGCAGAAGGTGGCCAGAGGCCTCAGCTCCTTGAACGGCAGCAATAGTTCTAGCTCCTGAGCATCGGTAGCCAGAGAGGGTCCCTTTCAAGGCCAGCAAAGACATAGCATACAATGTGTAAAAGCGAGGTCATTTGTATAAAGGAAGCATCTCTAGCTCACATGGAGATAAGGGGCTGCTTGTGGTACCAAGTCGATGCTATAAATTCACAGATTCCAAACCTGGTTAATGGAAGTACCATGAGATCACTGAAAATTATAGGCTTTTTATTTGTTGATCCGCCATCTCTCTTTTTTTTTTGCTCCTTGTCCCCTTCTTTCCCAGTTGCCTCCACTCTAACACTCTATCATTGCAAGTGTTAAGTATTTTATTTCTACTCTGAACCTGTATAATAATGTGGGGAATGGCAACTCCTCTAGAAATGTTTGTGGTATTTTCTTAAAATGACAATACACTTAACACAGACCTTGCTCACAGTCACATGTCAGAGCTCAACCAGTCATGTAAGAAACAGGTCCCATTCCTGAAGTAAGAGACTTTCAAAGCAGTGGCTTTCTAACTTTAGTGTGTACAAAAATCAGTGGGGATATTCTACAAATAAAGATTACCTGAATTCTAACATTAAAGATTTTGATTGGTAGTTATGGTTGTAGAACCTTGGAATCTGAATTTTTAGTGACTACTCCTCCAAATACAGTGATTCTGATGTAAGTGGTCCATGTACTACCGTGTACCCATGTATGGGATGTTGGAGAGAAAGTGCATCCTTTTTGTCAATAGGCAATAGCACACCTTCTTTAACATTTCTGTGGAGGGCGGGCAGCTTGCTGGGGATAAACACCTGCGTGGTTGTGTTGCTGGTGCGATACGAAGCACCAGTCAGTGAGGACCCACCATGAGAACTAAGACACCAGAAAATAGGCATGGAGGAAGAAGGTGACTCTACAAAAGGATGTCCAAACAGTGGTCATAAAAGGGCATAAGGGCCCCAAAAGGCCCTACCCATATACCAGGGCTGTCCCCAGCCAGGTCTTTGAGTCTGGAATTTTCTTTTCTTGGGGATATGATTATAGCAGACACTGTGGTCACTACGAATGGGAGCGAAGGGTTTGTGTTTCTCAGATGTCCTGTATTTTCATTCCTGCAATTAAATTTGCAAGAAACAGGTTAGCCTTTACCTATCCCTGAGCTAATCATTTCTGTGACACATTTGTTCCACACCCGGAATCTGTAGCATATTTAATAATGCTGTGACTCCAGCTTAATGCTTTAATACCCATTGTGTGATTGTCTTTCACCTAAGTGAGATGAGTCAGATAATGTCATTGGTATCTGAGCAAAACATACTTCATTTGTATGTATTTCATATTTATTGACAAGCTAAATCTATAGCACTTCAAAGTATAGCTTCTGGCAATACAATTAAATAAATATATATAAATTTAGGGAATATTTTCTGAGTGCAAAGCACTGTGTGTTAGTTCCTTTCTTCCTCTGGGCCCTGTAACGTAGCAAGATAATAAGAACAGTACATAGTAGCACAATTTGGGAAGGGCTATGGGGGGAAGACAGAATCCACGAGAGGCAGAGAAGAGAAAGCGGGGGCGAACCTTGTGGAGGAGCCGCCACTTGAGGGAAACTGGGAAAATGGTTACAATTCCAACGGGGTGGAGGGGCGCGGTGGAGCTGGTATTTCAGATCGGGAACAAGGACGCGCAGATGGGGAAAGGCAGGGCAAGTTCAGGGAGGAGGGAGCAGTAGGGAACGTATGTAACTTTTAGGGAAACAGTGAGAAAATATGAAGTATAAATATAGATATGACCCATATTTTCAAAAATCTTAAATGTTAGACTGAGCAGTAACCCCACACATCCAGAAGCTCTTTTTTTTTTTTGTGGGGCTGGGAGGCAGAGCGCAAGTGTGGACTCTGCATTACAAACATCACTCTGGCAACAGGATGTAAGATGAAGTGGAGCATGGAGAGGCTGGGAGCAGAGAGACTAATTAGGAGGCTACTGCTGGAGTCCAGTGAGAGGTGATGAGGATTGAGAAAGGAAGGGACGGGGGTGATGGATGCATGAGACATTGAAACGGTAACATCTGTGTATTAAGCTTTCGGTTCCCAGGTTGTACAGGCATTCATGGTTAAATGGGTTAGTGTGGTAGTTGCAACAAATGTAGATTTGGAAGGAAGGAAGGAGAGTGGAGGCAAAAAAAAAAAGACTAGATGACAAAAGTTTAGTGCAGCAGATGCTGTCAGTGCCCTTAGGACCCACCTGTCCCTGCACCCCATGTACATAGCTTCTTTCTGCTGGCTGGGGGCTCCCTCTGGTAGCCATAGGTACCAAGGAGTTAAGATCCTGTGGGTGGACCTACAGCAATGGCAGGAGGGAATTGCTGTAGAAATACCTGTTTCTTCACCCCTCAGGAGACAACTCTGGGACCTGTTCTACACAGTAGGTTCCAGAAAGATTAAGCCCACGTGCCACAGTGGTAACCTGCCCATTCCTGCTTTCTTCAATGACCTCTTTTTTTTTTAAATATATTTTATTGATTATGCTATTACAGTTGTCCCATCTTTTTTCCTCTTTATTCCCCTTCACCCTGCACCCCCCCTCCCACCCACATTCGCCCACTTAGCTTATGTCCATGGGTCATACATATGAGCTCTTTGGCTTCCCCATTTTCTATACTATTCTTAATCTCCCCCTGCCTATTTTGTAGCTACCATTTATTGCTTCTTATTCCCTGTACCTTTTCTCCCATTCTCCCCCTTCCCCTCCCCACTGATAACCCTCCATGTGATCTCCATTTCTGTGATTCTGTTCTTGTTCTAGCAGTTTGCTTAGTTTGTTTTTGTTTTTGTTTTTTTACATTCAGTTGTTGATAGTTATGAGTTTGTTGTCCATATTTTACTGTTCATATTCTAGATCATCTTCTTTTTCTTAGATAAGTCCCTTTAACATTTTATTAATAAGGGCTTGGTGGTGTTGAATTCCTTTAACTTTACTTTATCTGGAAAGCAGTTTATCTGCCCTTCCAATCTACATGATAGCTTTGCTGGATAGAGTAATCTTGGATGTAGGCCCTTGTCTTTCATGACTTTGAATACTTCTTCCCATCCTCTTCTTGCCTGCAAGGTGTCTTTTGAGAAATCAGCTGAGAGTCTTATGGGAACTCATTTGTAGGTAACTGTCTCCTTTTCTCTTGCTGCCTTTAACATGCTCTCCTTATCTTTAATCTTGGGTAATGTAATTATGATGTGCCTTGGTGTGTGCTTCCTTGGGTCCAAATTCTTTGTGGCTCTATGAGCTTCCAGGACTTCCTGGAAGTCTATTTCCTTCACCAGACTGGGGAAGTTTTCCTTCATTATTTTTTTCAAATAAGTTTTCAATTTCTTGCTCTTCCCCTTCTCCTTCTGGCATTGCTATGATTTGGGTGTTGGAGCATTTAAAGTCCTGGAGGTTCCTCAGCCTCTCCTCATTTTTTTGAATTCTTGTTTCTTCATTCTGTTCTGATTAAATGTTTATTTCTTTCTTCTGCTCCAAATCGTTGATTTGAGTCCCAGTTTCCTTCCCTTCACTGTTGGTTCCCTGTATATTTTTCTTTATTTCACTGTGCATAACCTTCACTTTTTTCCCCCCATTTGCCCCCCATACTCAACCATTTCTGTGAGCATCCTGATTACCAGTGTTTTGAACTCTGCATCTGATAGTTTGGCTATCTGTTAGGCTGGTTATCTCTTCATCACTGAGTTCTATTTTTTGAGTTTTGATCTGTTCTTTCTTTCTTTCTTTTTAATAAAGATTTTATTTACATATTTTTAGAGAGATGGAAAAGGAGAGAGAAAGAGAGGGAAACATCAGTGTGTGGTTGCCTCTTGTGTGCCCCCTCCTTGGGACCTGACCTGCAACCCAGGTATGTACCCTGACTGGGAATCGAACCGGCAACCCTTTGGTTCACAGTCTGGTACTCAACCCACTGAGCCGCACCAGCCAGGGCTGATCTGTTCTTTTGTTCGGGCCATATATTTTTTTGTCTCGGGCCACCTATTACGTTTGAGGGGCAGAGCCCTAGGTATTCACTAGAGTGGGGCAACCCACCATCACTGCCTTGTGGTGCTATATGTGGGGGAGGGGTCTGAGAGGGAACAATGACACTTGCTTGGCTCTTGGCTGGCTTTCAGTCACTTCCCCTGCTACCCATAAGCAAATTGGGACTTTCTGGTACTGATTCCCAGGTGGGTAGGTTTGTGTACATTCTAGGACCCTGTGGGTCTCTCAAATGAACTCTCCTATGAGACTGGTAGTTTCTCCTGCCACCTCAACCCCCACAGGTTTTTACCGGCAAAGGTTTTGAGGCTTTCTTTTCCCGTGCCAGAAGCCTGGGTTGCAAAGTCTCTCTCACTCCCCAGTTGTTCCTCCTGGTTTATCCGCATGCAAATGTGGGATCACTGAGCCCACCAGCTACAGCCCTACCACGTGTCTCTGCCCCAGTTGCCCATCTCTGCCCCTCCTACCAGTCTGGATGAATGTTTCTTCTTTCCTTCATTGTTGGACTTATGGTTTGATTTTCTGGCCGCTCTGGTTAATTTTTGTTTTTAAATTATTTGTTGTCCTTCTTTTGGTTGTATGAGGAGACAAGTGTTATCTACCTATGCCTCCATCTTGGCTGGAAATCACCTGACCTCTTTTCTTCCCTGTCACTTGCCTGATCCACTGAGAGCTTCCTGGGATTACGTACAAAACACACTTCTTAAACAAACTATTGGAGTCTTCTAAAAATCTGCTTCTGAAAAGACCTAACCCTTGGAGATAGAATCATCTCAAATAATAACAAGGGAAATACTGACAAGTGGCAGAAGAGTGAGATCAAAGTCACTGGAGATGAGCTGATATTAAAGCTGAAGGATTTGGGATTACATCAGAGAAAAGAATGAGGGGTAAGGGGTGAGATGGGAAAGACTAAACTAGAATCAGAGATGCAGCAGAATGGGATGGAATATCCAGGGGGTGGGCAAAGGTGCTAAGGAGGAAAGACAAGAAGGTACTAAAAAGATCATGTCAGCTTTTAAAGATGGAAGGATGCTGAATGAAGACAATTGAACCAGATCCTGATCTGCTGGGAATAGGTCTTTAGTCATTAAAGTTATTTTCTCTACACCCTCTCAGTGCTCCTTAGGTCACAGCATAGTTATACTGTTGCTTGACTGATTTTGGTTAAATTAATGTTTTCAAAGTGGAAGCACCACACTTAGGATGAGTTATGTTTCCTGTAAAAATAATGTGAGCCATCTAATATTTTCTGTACCCAAAATATCCCTCTTCACCTCCTTTACCTAGAAACTCTGCTCATCCTTCTGGAGGCAGGTAAGTCTTCATGGATCCCAAGTTGCCACCAATCTCAAGTACTGTAGGTCTCCCCTTATAATTGTCTCCCTACACATGCTATTCATTTGTCAATCTTTTTTCTAGATAGTGATCACATTCTGTAAGGACAGAGGTCATTCTTTTGTCTGCAGACCCAGTTCCTGGAAAATAGTAACTGCCTAATAAATGTTTGCTGAGCACTTAAAATCTGTTGAATGCTAAGCTCTCCTCTTACATAGCTGACCTTGCTCAACCCTCACAAAAACACTGTAAGATGGGTGCTGTTATCATCCTTAGATTATTGATTAGGAAATTGAAATTTGGAGAACTTAAGAGCCTGAATTTAAACCCAGGCAAAAGTCTTTGACTTCAGAATCTAGATTCTTAACAATTAAGCTTTCTTCCTTCTCTCAACTTTTACTTTCTATAGGCTGGGTGATATATATAAATGTAATGCAATTATTATCTGGTTTCCCCTTTAGAAAAAGGAACCAGTGACTTGAGGGTAAACTCTGTCTGGACATGAGCACAAAAACTCAAGGTACCTAACTGACTGATGTGAGGTTCTGCAAGCTGCTATGACTGAATGGGAGAATTATATTATCAGTGATGATACCTTCCCCAGGGACAAAGTCAAACTTGTCCCCAAAGTACTCAGTGGGTTCTGTGAGGCACTGACCACTGTCTCAGGAAAGAAGCCTCGCAGTAAAGGTGAACTTTATGATACAGCACTTTAGAGCAGCTTTTTTAAATCCAGAGGTAGTGCTACCTGATTTGCAATATGTTTTAATCCCCATTTCATTGACCAGAAGGGGTCAAAATAAAATAGGTATCCTCTTGGAAATAACATCCTATAGCATAGGGTTGCTGTTCTCCAGAATTAGATTAATAAATTAAACTAATGGTCAATAGGTGGCGCTAGTCTCCAGTAGCTATGCTATGTGAATTCGAACCAAGGGGTAGGTATAAGATTGGCTCCTTCCATGAAAAGATACTCAGCATTAATCTTGGGAATAAAGCAAATACCAGTCAGAATGGCTATTGTTAAAAACTCAACAAATCACCTGTTAGTGAGGATGTGGAGAAAAGGCAACCCTTGTGCACTGTTGATGGGACTGAAAATTGGTGCAACCCCAACAGAAAATAGTACAAAGATTTCTCAAAAAACTAAACATATAACTACCATACAATCCAGCAATTCTACTACTTGGTATTTATCTAAAGGAAATGAGAACACTAATTTGGAAAGATATGTGCACCCATATGTTAGTTGCAACATTATTTATAATAGCCAAGGTATAAAAGCAACCTTGGTGCCCACTGATAGACGAATGCACAACTAGATATACATACCACATCTTCTTTATCTAGTCATGTACACACACACACACAATAGAATATTATACAACAATAAAAATGAATAAAATCTTGCCATTTGATTCATGGATGGATCTAGAGGATATTGTGCCAAGGGAAATAAGTCAAGCAGAGAAAGACAAATACCATATGGTTTCACTTATATGTGGATTCTAAAAACAAAGCAAAACAAACTAACAAAACAAAAGAAAAACAAGCTCATGGAAGCAGAGACCAAAATATGGTTACCAGACAGGAGAGTGTAGGGAAGATGGATGAAATGGGGAAGGGGAATATAGTCAATAATATTGTAATAAGTTTACATGGTGACAGATGATTACTAGAATTAGTGGGGTGACCAAACTGTAAGGTATAAAATTGTCAAATCACTATATTGTGCACCTGACACTAACATAAGCAATGTAATATTGTATACCAACTATACTTAAATTAAAAAATAATTTTTAAAAATGATTGGTAGTTTTTGCTGTTGCTCTAAGTATGTGCTTTCCTATTCCCAAGAACTTTGGCTCTACTGTTTATAGGTCTGGTTCCCAGGAAGAATACTTCCACCAAAGGACCCAGTAAAACTTCTTCTGAATTTGAAAGTTATAACTTGAAGCTATAACTTTAATCTTGGGATACTGATGCCATGGAACAACAAGTGAAAAAAAGAGTTTCTAAACTGACAAAGGTAATCAGTTCTTAGTTACCATGAGAAACAAGGGTTGCTACTACACAGTAAAGCCATGAGATTTACTGGGGTATCTCTTTGTGAGTCTATGCTCAGTGATAACAATGAATGGACAAGTATAGTACCATAGCTTAACAAGGATAAGGCGAGTAAAGGTTTGGGCCCCTACAGATGAAATAATGAGAATGTGCAAAAAAAAAAAAAAAAAAAAAGGCAACCACAGTGCTGGAAGATACTGAGGGAAATCTAGAGTAGGTGGTGGGAAGGGAAGATGATGAATATCAATAGTAACCTTGCAACCAGCTACAGCAGTGGAAACTGCAGTTTGGCTTGTAATAACTGTGCTAATAGAGGTAATAAACAGAGCTAAAAAGTAACACAAGGCAATGGACAGTGTGTTCTACACTCTTATGCACCACTGTATATCCATTCAGGGTCACCACTGCTGCAGGGTCAACTTCATACAGGCAAAGCCCGACAGTGCCTCACCTCAGGCCCATGGCTTGAACCCTGTCTTCTGTCTGGGACTTATCTGTTGATATCAAGGAACAGGAAAGCTGCAGGAGCCCATTTGATGGAGCAGGTACAACCTGGGGAAGAGGACAAGAGGTTTAATTAGCACCCCATAGAGTGACTCTTTAACCAAAAAATTCTTCCCGTTGAGAAACTGGGTGAACTATCTTCGGATGCATTTTTGTGGCTTCTTGGATAACAGACCCCTGGAATCAAACAATCAGGTGCACTTAGTAGAGGCAAATTAGATAATAATGCATCCTTGTACTGGCTCTCCTCTCTTCCTTGACCCTCTCCTCTGATCTCTCATTCCTGCTCCTGAGAATTGCACTCCTTAATAAAAGTTTAGCACTCAAGTCCTTTGCCTCAGGCTGGGCTTTCCCAGGAACTGCGCTAACATATCAGCTAACCCTTCTCTGCCTTCTCGCCTAAGGAGTAAAGGAACAATAGGTCAATAGCTTGGACCCCAGGCTCTGCTTACTGAGAGCTATAGTGAGCATATCCAAGCAGCCACTTACTGCCCTCTCTGAATTTCATCTCAACTCCTTTCATGTGCACAGACGGCTTTATTGTTCTCCCTTGTTCCAGTCTTCCCATAAAGGGACCCCAGTGTGCACCAAGGACAAGATGGAATCCTCAGTGATACACCATGAGGTTGCCTGACAGAGGAATGAAGACTTTGTTAGAAAAGGCAAAGACACAACTCCTTCCCAACTCCTATAACTACCCTTTCCATTTTCTTTTGCCAGTTAGGTACACACACACACACACACACAAAACCTGGCTGATGCCTTTCATTTGGAAGACCTCCTAGCTCTAATAATTCAGTAGGGTCAGATTGGAGTCCATATAAAAGGAAGCATAATGGATGACTTATTCCAGTTCTATTCTAGAATTTAAAAAAAGGAGGCAAAACAGTTTTGAAGGATATTCATTCCTCAGGTCAGCACATATGGCAGGTGAGTAGGCAGAATCATTTGCAGCGAGCCAGGGCTAAGAATGAAGACTGTGCGCTTCGCCAGAACCTCCCAGCTGCTACCTATCTCAGAAATCTAAAGCACTGCAGAGAAATCAGCATCTGAAAAACTATAATAGCAGCAGCCCGCCCATCCTTTCAGTTGCCGCCTGGTCCCTCTCCATGACCATCATTCATTCCTTCGGTCATGGCAAACAAACATTTCAGCATTTCAGACACATTATTAGAGATGCAGCAGGGCACAGGGGGCAAAAATGTGGGCCTTACGAGTCAAATACTCCTAAGTTCAAATTTCAGCTCTGACTCTCAGTATGTATGTAGTCATGGGGTATATTTGCATTTTGCATTCTCAATTCCTTTACACTGATAAATGTCTCATTTCCAGGTCAGGAACCAAGCATCCACTATACAGAGATATTTAATGCTACCACATCTAATGTATCTAAAAAGGGGAGTCAGGGGGCATGCTATGCACATCCAAAGAGACCCAACTTTGTCAGGTGACCTGGAACAAGTTGACCAAGCTCTGGTATTATCGTGTTTCTTCCAGAGGGTCAAGGTAAGCCTCAACTACAATGTCTTCTAAGCACCGAGCAACACTTTGCTGTCTTCTTTCTTCATGGTTGACCTTCAAGCTGGTCCTGATGCTTAACTAGCTTTTTTCACTTTATTTTTGAATCTAGAGATTAAAGATCAGGAGGCAAAACTGTGGTGAAAAATTACCATGGCCTTTAGCTTTGGAAAAAGTAATGTTGCCATCAACATGGTAAATTTTAATTATTTAAAACAAAATATTAGCCTGAATGTGATGCCCAATGAGAACAGTATAAATACAACACTAAAGAATGGTGTATAATAAGCTAAAATGAAGAGTGCTTGGACAGAAATATGTCAGAAAGAGGTGTCTTTGCACCCACATGCTCTCATTGTACAAAAACACAGTTAAAAACATCACCAAGCAGTGTGTAAAGGGTAGCTTCCAGGGAAAAGCCCATCATGAACAGTTACTATATTAATAACAATAAAAAGAAATACCTTACTATCGCTGTAAGAGCAGCAGGTAAACAAACATTAAGAAATATAAAGGTTACCATTTTTAAAGCATGCACAGGCATATACATAATTTCCAAATGTTACTTCAAAAAAATGTTACGTTAGAAAATTAAACCCATCTGCACCTCCAAAAGTAATCCAGTAATATCAATATCTAAGCATTTTTACAGTGATTGCTTCCCTGCTACCCTCATTATAGGTTTCAGAAAAGGAAGAAGGAAAGGAATTGATGGGGTCTCATAACCCCAGAGAGATGACTGAGCTCCTGACCTTCCATATGTCTGTACTTTAATTGGTCCCTTTTATAGTGGATTGTATTTCCTGCCATGGGGTTTAGCATTTGACTTCTTAAGGTGCTGAGCAGCAGACATCCTCTTGTAGCTGTCAGATAAATATCAGTATCAAATGATACCGACTCCTCCTCTGAATACATCATCGAACACTCAATGGGAAATGTTTCTGACCCTCTGCTAAAGCCACCATCTCAGCCAGGGACACCAGGTGTCTCGTTCTCCTTGAGATCTTACCCTAGAGAAGCATTAATAAAAAGGATCTGAGAAATATGATCAAAATACCTGGTGTCAAACTTCTGCTCAATGCCATAGTTTGGAAAATGATCAAAGAGCAGGGTATTTTGTTTTGTTTTGTTTTGTTTTTGGTCTAATCAAATGATATCCACATAAAGAACATATACTCACCTCCCTGCCCTTCAAAACCTAGCAGAGAGTGAGGAGATTGGTTTAGCCCAGGGGACAGAAAGGATGACAGTTCTCAGCACTCCAAATGAATACTTGATGTCACCCTGCCCATGAAAGGGGAGAGGTAGATGGACTTAGCCTAGCAGCATGTGAGTCGCCAAGAGCATTGAATCAGCTTCATCTGACGGGGGAAGAGCCAGACTTCCATCCACAGGTGTAGTGTAGGTGGTATAATAACTCTGATCTAGACAAGGAGTAAGAGAGAGAGAGAAAGAGTTGTTAAGTTGGACTCTCTTGAGGAGAGGGTCCAAGGGCTGCTCATTTTATGGAATCACTGTGTGGTTGGGATTTTTTGAGAGTGGTCAGGCATCCACAGGATTCATATATTATCCTGTGAAATGTCCCTTACGCATAATTAATAATCAGTATAGAGTGTCCACTATGAGGTTAGCAGTGTTTGAAAGCTAAGGATAGTTTGATGGATAATTCTACAACCTTAAAAAATTTTACATTCTAGTGGGTGGAGGAGAGAGATAGACACTAAAATGGCAACTAGATGATAGATAGATGGCAATTATAATAGGTGTTATAAAAAAATTAAAAAGATGATATGGTGGAAGGAGGTGTGCGATTTAGATTGGATCAAGGTATTTGAGCTAAGATCTAAATGACAAGAAAGAGGAAGGATCCAGATATAGAAAGACTTTCAAAAGGAATATTCCAGGCAGAGGGAAAAGCAAATTCCAAAGCTCTAGGAAGAAACCCCAAGAAGGTCTTCATGGCCAGAGGAGAGAGTGGCAGAAGATGATGTCAGATGGGTAATGGCCAAGCCACATGAAGTCTTGAAGGCCTTTCATTGTAAGGGATTTGGGTTTTATCCTCAGCAGAATAGGAAGATGTTGGAGGATTTTAAGCATGGAAGCAGCATAATTTTATTTGTTTTTAAGACTATCCCACTGGTTACTATGGGAGGAATGGATTGTAAGGGAGCAAAAATGGAAGTATGGAAACATGGTTGAGAGGCTACCTGCAGATTCCCAGATGTGCGATGACAGCTTAGGGGTAGGGTAGTCCAAAGACTGACAGAAAAGGGCAATGATTTGGGTATCTTTTGGAGGATCTCCTTCTCCAGGGGTAGTCCAACTTTTGTTCAGATTTCTATGTCATATTTTGTAGGAGCACGTCCACCTCCTGGAAGCCACCTGTTATGTCCTGCAGGACGGGTCTTATAAGGACTATGCTGACAACATTGCCCAGTAAAGCTTAGTCCTAGAGCTAACACATTACAACCTTTGGACACTTCATGCTGAAGTTCTCACTGCCCCAAGCATGATGTGATCCAGCTGAGAAGGTATTTATACCACCACCACTCTTGTCTGGACCTACTCCAGCAGCTTGGTACCATTCTTCTGTCATTTCAGGCAACATGATACCTGCATAAAACAGGATGTGGGTCACATATTCCTTGCTTTAAAACACACATGCAGGCACACATACACACAGTTAGTCACTTGGAAACATCATCCCTGGTGTCCTGGCTACTTGGTCAAAACCTCACCTTCTGAAATGAAGCTCAGATTAATAAAATGTGATAGACATCATCATGAGACCCTTTGCAGGTGCTGCGGGGGGAATGTTTTTCATGTGAATTATAAAAGATACATTTCACTTATCACAATAAAATCACATTGCTTGAAAAAGGTGAAATGAATTTAAGAATCTACCAATTCAGGAACTAGAAATAAGTGGTCCTGTAGGGGAAAAGTACTTTTAAATTGTTTAAATATGCTTGTCTAACATGTCACTAAAAGCTGTGATCTTCAAGATTCCATTAACAACTCCATCAATTTTCCCTTAATGCTTTAAATTAACTGCCTTTTCTCAAATATGGTGCTATTCAACATCTGAAGAAAATAGCCCCTGTCTTTTATTCTGGGTTTATTAGAAAACTGAATTTATTTTTCACTTGCATTGTAAAAGTGTATTCATGTTAGAGGCTGACATGTTTCCTATCATTTGAAATTTCAGAGCGCTGCCCAAAAATAAATGGACCTATTTTTTAAAAATTCTATGATACCTGTGATATTAGAATTGTAACTATGCCAAACAGAAGAAAATTACATTGTTTGTATAAAATACATAGTTTTTATAAAATTCCACAAGTTGACCCTATTTTCATTTAACTGATCTCATCCTTATATCATGTCCTATCTTTCCCTTCTGATAGCGACATTCCTGGGAGAATGAGAAAGGCAAGGGGAGAATATGATCATATCTCTAGAACCCTATAGTGAAGGGAATAAGTGTACATCTATCAGAAGCAATGCACATCCCTTCACCCCACCCCATTTAGTTGATGTAGTACATTTGGCAGATGGATAAGGAAAATGTAATGTTCATAGACCAGAGAATTTTAATATTCATCTACCAAGCAACTACTAGTAGTCATGTTGAGAAATTCTCAGACATGCACTCTAAGCCCTACTGTAGCTGTTTTGTTTTGATTTTACCTTAGAATGTTGACTAATTCATTTTCATTTAAGGGATATTTACTGAGTATTAATTACACAGACATGAAGCTAGACACTGAAATGCAAAGACTAATTACATATGGATCCTGCTCTCAGGGAGCTCAAAATCATGTTATGGAAGCATGGTAGAAAGGTTAATCGTACCTGGTTTGGATAGAGAGGGGGCACACATTCCACAAACTGACCTTTTTTCATTGAACTGATCATAACCTTATATCCTTGTTCTCTTACTGAAGAAAGGGCATTACTGAACTTAAAGACTTCAAGGAGGAGGTAACATTTGAACTTGGAATTGAATATGAGAAATGGTCTGTGACACTCTGCACCTTTCTCTCAGGCTTAAAGGAAGGCTAAAGATAGGGACATAGCAAGATGTTCAGATAAATATTGAACAAATAACTCAACTTTTATGATGACCTCAGTTCTTTATGTGTTTAACACATAACAAGAAACATGGGAAAGACACCCGAATTTAGACTGTGAACGATCTGATACACCAGTCCAAGGATCAGAGACTCTAATATCTTATAATGGAAAATGACTGAAAAAATTTAAACAAGTGTGTCATAATCAATTGGAAGTTTTAGGAAGAATATTTTGGTATGATGCCTTGATAGAGTATGGTTCCATTGTAATCTGAAATTTCATGATCTATGTCTGATGATCTTTGTATTCTCTGTTACAATCAGGTCTTCTGTTATTGGAAATGACCCAAGGTCACTTCTTAGATAATTCCCTACACATAATTTTGTCTTCTCTCTCTTTCCAAAATTCCAGTTAGTCAGATACTCATACACTTGGTCATCTTTCTTTTCATTGTTTTCTGGGTAATTTCCTTGACATTATATTCCACTCCTTCTTTTGATTTTTTTTTTTGTTTATCTATTTGTTTGTTTGGGGGGAAAGCATCTTATTATTAAATGCCAACAACTTTCTCATTTATTCCGATTAATCCTTTTCTGCTTCACAGAAGCAATATCTTTTCTTTATTTATAGAGTTTCTTCTGCTCTCTAATTTTTCTGTTTCCTGTGATTTTTCTGTTTAGTTAAATTGTTGATTTTGTCTCTGCCTTTCATGTGGGAAGTTTACTCAAAGTGTTGGATGATTCAAGTCTGTCAGGTCTTATTTACAATGAAGGCATGGAAAAATGAACTGGAAACTCTAGCCAAATGGGCAGAACTTTTGAACATCTATAGAGGAAAGGGCATCAAACCAGATTTCAATTACATAATCAAATATCAGTATACTTGCAGGGCCAAGAAAGTTCTCTAGCCTTATTAATCAAGTTAATGCTTGGTAGCCAATGACCTGGGAGAAAAGCAAAAATCAAACAAACAAACAAACAAACAAAAACAGGGACTGGAAGTCTCATGATTCAGTGTGTAGACCCTCCCTTTACCCACTTTAGTTCACCCCCACCTTTCAGTGTGCTTGGTGTTTCCTGTGGCCAGAGACATTTGGTTTTAATTCCCTCGGACCTGAATTTCAACCTTCCACTCACCTCCAAGTCTCCTGGTTTCCAGGGTTCTGTGTTGAATGGCAACTTGATTATCTTCATAAACCTCATCTGCAGACACTTAGCTGGAAACCTCCTCTAATTTCTAAATCAATTATCATCCCACTATCCACTTTTAATTTTCAAAAACTTTTTTTGACATTTTTTCTCTACTGTTGCTTTCACACCTATTCTCTTTATGAAATGATAGCCGATGTCAACATGTTCCTTGATAATCGAGTCTGCAAAATGCAAAATAAATAATCAGTGTGTGGGTTTAGGCACTCCAAAAAGCAAATGCCAGGTTCAGGCACATGACTGTGAGAGAAAATGGAGAGGGAGCTGGAAAGGGTGGGAGAGTTATGGAACTTCAATGAGGGGGAGGGGGAGATGGAAGGAAGGCTGGGTAGAAGTTCAGTGCAGTTGTAAGGGAAGTTCAGCAAGGCTGTCCGGGAGTTCTTAAGGGAGGTTTATGGGTCAACAGAGTCCCACATCCCCAAGGCATGGGCCTGTCTTGCTATCTCTGCTGTGTTCAGTCATTGCCTGGAATTAGTCCACTGGAAGCAATGTGGGGGTATATTTCAGGGTGAAGAACCTAGGACTATTTTTTGTCCTATATTTCTGTTTTTCTTCTTTTTAAATTTTTATTGAATTTATTGGTGGGACTATCAGTCAATAGCACTCTCTGTAGTTGGAGATCGATCTGAGAGACACATTCTCATGACTGCCACACATCTGAATCATTGCAGAATATATGGAGAAAATATATTCCTCAAAAATATATTGCACATAGGACTACAGGAGTAGTTAAACCAAATATCTGGCAGAGGTAAAGCACCTAAAGTAGGATTCATACCTAGATACACTTAAGGTTCCTCTGGTTTAGGGATAAGTAAACTATAACCTGTAGGCTAAATTCAGTATACTACCTATTTTGTAAATATGTTTTTTTCATTTAGGTATAATTGACCTACAACCCTGTAATGAATGAGGTTTTATTTGAACACAGCTACACCCATTTATTTATGTATCATCAATAGCTGCTTTCACACTACAAAAGCAAAGTCACAGAGTTGTGGCAGAGACCGTATGATCCTCAAAACTATAAATATTTATTCTCTTCCCCTTTATAGACAGTTTGCAAACCCCTGATCTAGTGTAAAGCCCATTGTATTTCCAATTGAATTTTCCAGAAGCACACACTAAAGACAAAGAGAGAGAAGAGTCCTGGAGAGAAATGTCACAACCCCAACTTCTTGCAAAATAAGTAGTGTCCCTTTTACAATCTACTGAAGTGCATAATAATTGCCAGGGTCTATGCTAGTCATAGGAATACAAAAATAAAAACCTGCCTCTTACCTTCAGCAAGCCCACAGTCCAGCAAATATGTAAAACAAATCACTATAATGTAATGTGACATATGCTTTAAACAAGATGTAAAGAGCACTTAGAGAGCAATGATGATCAGTTAAGGACTTTGAACAAAATATATCAAATTAAACATTCATTTATTTACTACCACCTTCCAAAATGCTACTGACATGATAGTGAAAGAGCTATATAAGCACATACACACAGAACACACCACATACCCATCCTTATACTCATAGATATGCGTAAGTGCTGGTATTTAGAAATGTACACACAGAGATGCATGGAGCAGGTACACTATTGTGAGTACATGAGTCTACTCTCATATTGTTATTTATTTATTAAGTATTGTATTATCATTGTAAACCTGTATCACAATTGTAAACCTGCTTTGGCCCACCCCTGTATAGGTATTGAAAGCCAGAGACAGGGAGAAAATGTTCATGATGTGCATGCCCAATAAAGGTCTTATATTCAGGATATAGAAAGAACTCTAACGGCTCAATAAAAAGAAGACTCCAACTCAGTGAAAATGGACAAAGGATTTAAATAGATACTTCACAAATAAAAGTATATGAATGACCAATAAGTACATGAAAAGATGTTCAATATCAGTGGTGACTTTTCCATAGTCTTAGTTTATGCATGGAATATTTGACAAGAAAAAATTTTAAACTGGATCAAGAAGGACAGATTAAAAAATAAATAAATCCATAGGTACTATCTTCCTGCTTCTGTTTTCAGTCTTGAGATTAAATATAAGTGATGGATAAGTTGATTGCTTGAGCTGCCTATAGCTTTGTCTAGGTTGTATGATGGTTTCTGCTTTAAGCGATAAATTTTAAATGGTTAGACAAGGTCTAGGGTAAGGCATAAAAATTGGCTTCACTGTTTGGCTCATTAAAATGTTTGTTCACCCTTCAATTTGTTTTTGTGAGCCAGGAAGTGTTGAAGAGTTTGGGCTTCCTCAGTGACTTTTTGGTTTCTCTCTCAACTATATTCATTAACCACTCCCGAGACCTATGATCTGAGGTCTGACTTCTTAAAAAAACACAGCTTCTTTCTTTCTCTGGAGTCAGAGTGCCTGATCTAGTCTCCCACTAACATTTGTAATCCCGTATTCCAACACTGAGGTCCTGTGTGCTTTTAAGAAGCATATTTAATTGCTTATTTTCTCTCATTTTAGATTAATTTCAAACATCTGACAGAGGGCATTTGTGTCCTCTCTGTCATGTATTTCATTTTGCAAGTGTCTTCCTGAATTTTGTTAAAGTATGAAGTTTTTCCATTCAATTATTATTTTGTAATTGAATAAAAATAATAAACACTTATTTTTCACAAAATCTTGAATTTCCATCTATAGAGAGCCCTGAATCTCCTTGACAGCATATGAGCTCTCCCAAATTTGTCATTTTATCCTGGCAACTCCACAAAAAGATTTATCCACTGATAAATGTAGATTTCCCTTCTAGTACAGATGAGGGGTGGTAAGTATTTTGAAAAATAAGCTATAAGCATTTGTGCATGTATAGTGTTAGTACTGGAAAATAAGAAATACTTTTGGTTTAGAAGCAAAGAGAATATTGAAGAGAACATGAAAAACAAGAGAACATGAAATATGTGAATAACAAAGGTTGATATCAAACATGATTTGCCTTAAACACAGTATTAAATAACAAGCTACCACTTGTATCTAACAGTGCTAATATTGTTCAGTTGGGATATTTCTTCAAGGATGAAAAATGCCTTTGCCACAACTCATTATTTCCACCCCGAATATTGCCTGGCACTGGGATGGATTTATCAAATGACTTTTAACATTTGGTGCTTGCTATGTCCTAGGTATTGTTCTAAGAGCTTTACGGGCATTAAGTTACACATTCCAGCCCTATGAGGCAGGCACTAGCATTAGTGCCATTGCCAGATCATTAGAAATATCCACGCTGGCTCTAGAGTTCATGCTCTTCAACACTAAAATACAGCATAATGCTAACGATGGTTGAGAATACCTATAGTCACAAAAGAGAGCAAAGTTTGGGGACCCATACCACGGATAACCTAAGTTGTTAGAATTTGAGGGAGCCCAACAAATATCACATCCCTAAGTTTATCACCAACTGTGATATAAAATGAAAGTGTAAGGCAGATGGCAGGCAGGGTAAAATATTCCCTTTATGTCATTTACAGGTGATATTGAAGAATGTGATTTTCATATGTAGGCCAAGCCTCTGAACTAGACAGGATTACATAGCTGTTACGAATAGTGTCCATATATGGTACATGCATCCATAAAATTCCATGCATGATACCTGCATCTCTAAAACCCGTGTATGATGCAGGTATCTATAAATCTCCATGGAGAAAATTGCAGTCTAGAGGAGCAGATCAAGACACAGGCTTTATGCAGAAGCTAGCTCCCAAGGCAAAGAAATGAGTAAGGTCTGGATTACACCTATCTAGTTTTCCCTTCCAAACTCAGCAATCAAAGATAACTCTTTCTCCTATATGGTTTGGGCCTGTCATGCAGTTTAACAAAAAACTGAGTTCCTATCCCAATACTTTTCAGTTTCAAGACCTGTAATCTCAGACTCTCCCTATAAGTACAGTTTATGAGATTCTCAACAAAAGAATGTAGACTTCCTTCCTCTTGTTAGGGATGAAAACATATTCTTCCAATTCTTACAAACACCACATGGTTATCATGTTCTCTTCTCTATGGCATAGAGTCTATGTCCTTGCTCCCTTTGAGTGGCATTTTTCCCAACAAGAGCTGATACTGGAAATGCTCCTTTCAGGTGCCTCCGCAATCTGCACTCCTCCTTCAAGATGTGACCTCTCGTGACCTGTCAAAATAGAAAAAACAGAGAATTTGCATTTTGGAATTCTTATTAAATTCCACCTGTGCAAGTTTCTAAGCACACCTTGAACATGTTGTATAACCTTTCTGAATCTTAGTTTTCTCTTAAGTGAAGTGTAGATGATGATAATATAAAATAAATCTCAAAGGGTAATCTTTATAGGATTAGATGAAATAATAAATTTTGGAAAGTAAGATGCACCATATAAATGTCATCATTACCTAGTCCTGACTAACATTAATAACTATTATTGCTATGATTGCAATTGAATTTGTTTTAATTTTTAAAGTATATTTTATTGATTATGCTGTTACAGTTGTCCCATTTTTTTTTCTCCGCTTTATTCCCCTCCACCTGCACCCCCCTGCCCAGCATCATCCCCCCGCCAACCTTAGTTCATGTCCATGGATTGTATACAGAAGTTCTTTGGCCTCTCCATTTCCTATGCTATTCTTAACCTTTCCTGTCTATTTTATACCTACCAATTATGCTGCTTATTCCCTGCACCTTTTCTGCCCTTCTCCCCGCACCCTTCCTCACTGATAACCCTTCATGTGATTTCCATTTCTGTGATTCCCTTCCTGTTCTAGTTGTTTGCTTAGTTTGTTTTTGTTTTTAGGTTCAGTTGTTGATAGTTGTGAGTTTGCTGTCATTTTACTCTTCACAGTTTTGATCATCTTCTTTTTCTTAACGAAATTCCTTTAACATTTCACATACTAAGGGCTTGGTGATGATGAACTCCTTTAACTTTACCTTATCTGGGAAGCACTTTATCTGTCCTTCCAATCTAAATGATATCTTTACTGGACAGAGTAATCTTGGATATAGGTCCTTGTCTTTCATGACTTTGAATACTTCTTTCTAGCCCCTTCTTGCCTATAAGGTTTCTTTTGAGAAATCAGCTGATAGTCTTATGGGAACTCCTTTGTAGGTAACTGTCTCCTTTTCTCTTCCTGTTTTTAACATTCTCTCCTTATGTTTAACCTTGGGTAATATAATTATGATGGGCCTCAGTGTGTGCTTCCCTGGGTCCAACTTCTCTGGGACTCCCTGAGCTTCCTGGACTTCCTGGAAGTCTATTTCCTTTGCCAGATTGGGGAAGTTTTCCTTCATTATTTTTCAAAAAAAGTTTTCATTTTCTTTTTATTTTTCTTCCCCTTCTGGCACCCCTATTATTCGCATCTTGGAATGTTTAAAGTTGTCCCAGAGGTTCCTAAGCCTCTCTTCATGTTTTTGAATTCTTGTTTCTTCATTCTGTTCTGGTTGAATGTTTATTTCTTCCTTCTGCTCCAAATCATTGATTTGAGTACCAGTTTTCTTCCCTACACTGTTGGTTCCCTGTTTTTTTCTTTATTTCACTTTGCATCGTCTTCACTTTTTCTTCTATTTTGAGACCATACTCAACCATTTCTGTGAGCATCCTGATTACCAGTGTTTTGAATGCTTCATCTGATAGTTTGGCTATCTCCTCATTGCTTAGTTCTATTTTCGGAGCTTTGATCTGTTCTTTCTTTTGGGCCATATATTTTTGTCTCTGGCACACCTGTTACATTTTAAGAGGTGGAGCCTTATGTAACTGCCACAGCAGGGCAACCCACATGCTGCTTTGTAGTGCTGTATGTGGGGGAAGGGTCTGAGAGAGAACAAGGCCGCTTAGTTGGCTCTCGGCAGCTTTCAGTCACTTCCCCCTGCTACCCATAAGCAAATTGGGTCCTTTCTGTGCTAGTTCCTGGATGGGTGGGTTTGTGTACATTCTAGAACCATGAGGGCTCCTCAAACAAACTCATCTGTGAGGCTGGGAGTTTTTCCCGCTCCACAACCCCCACAGATTTTTACAGCCAGAGGTTTCGAGGCTTTCTTTTCCCACGATGGAACCCTGGGTTGCGTGGTCTTGCTCTCCTGTTGCTCCTCCCAGTTTATCCACATGCAAATGTGGGACCATCAGCTGCTGTCTTGTCCACCCATTCTTCCAGCCACCACCCTGCTGTGTGCCCTCTCCACCCCAGCTTCCCATCTCCGTCTCCTCCCCTACTACCAGTCTGGATGAATGTTTCTTCTTTAACTCCTTGGTTGTTGGACTTCCATACAGTTCAATTTTCTTCCAGTTCTGGTTGTTTTTTGTTTTTAAATTTGTTGTTGTCCTGCTTTGGGTTGTTCAAGGAGGTAAAGCGTAACTACCTATGCCTCCATCTTGGCCGGAAGTTTTGATTGCAATTGAATTTGTAATAATATAATTTAGTATTGCCAAATTTAGAAATAGTCCTGCCAGATCATATTTCTAAAATATAGTAACTGCATCTAGAAATCGTATTTATTATTATTAGAAATGAAAATAACAGTAAGTCTATAAAAGTTGTGTGTCAGCCAACACACCCTAAATAATTAATTTGAAGTTCTTAGCTCTTACATCTTACTTATTTGAAGAACCATGTAACATCTAAAGAAAATGTTTTTGTAAAGCCCAATATATCTAAGCCTTTGTACATCTGGATTTCTGTAGAAGATGGCCATGACACAATTTCTCTCTTTAGATATTTGAGTTGAGTTTAGGTAAGAGGTAGTTTCTTCTAGCTATATCCTTGCCTCAAAAGAATATTTTACAGAAAATCAATAAGAGGAGAAGGTTTTTGTCTGTCATTCATAATAGTCATTTTTATCAGATTAGCATCTGATATGGTAGAGAATGATGAGCATATAGAGCCAAATGTTGAACAATTAATTACTCCATTCCTGTAGGATCATTTTACTGCCATAGTTAGCTAGCTCTGCAGTTCTTCTGAGATCACCCTAATTGGCATTTAATTCTAGGTTGAAAGCACAAAATGTTCTCTCAAGCCAGCCTTCCTCATTGTGAATCTCATTTATGAAAGCCAAAATTAAAGAGCCTAATGCACAATTTTTATGCCATACTGAGTGAAAGGAATTGTCAAGAAACCTGACTTGTCATTACATCAGAGTGAAATATAACTTGTTCAAGCAAGCCAACCAAAATGAAAATCTGTATATTATATAGTGGTTTATTGGGCAGGAACCCAGATGCTCCACAGGAAGTCCAAACTGTAAGGTTTGCAATTTGTCATTCTGGAAGTAAAATGGAACATTAATGTTAATCTATTCTCTTGAATATACTCCTTCAAAAATGCCAATAAAACATGATTTCTTGAGGCTTGTATTTCTTTCCTCCTATACAAGTCTGAAATGAGAATGGATTTAGTCACCTGCTGGCCTTTTTCTATTCCATGGCTCAGGCATAGACACTGGCCCTTGGCTGTTCAATAATCTAATCCTTCCACAGAGAACTAGTCATTCAGGGCAAATCTTCTTTCTCTTCCAGACTTTCACATATTTGAAAATTACCTTCACATAGCCCATAAATTTCTCCAGGATGAACACCCCAGTCTCTTTTCACCTTTCCTCTTACAGTATGCTGTAAAGCTTTCTTCACCATTTTTATTGTTGTCTTCATGACCTCATTAAATTTGTAAATGTTAAAGTATGCTATAGGGAAGTTAAAACAATACTTCAGGAGTGAGTTGGTCATCATGGGTTTTAATGACAATAAAACCTCCTTTCTTTGAGATGTTATATTTTTATTAATGTAACTAGAATATATCAGCTTGTTTATACCATCTCCCACTATTGATTTATATAAAGTTTAATGTCAACCAAAAATCTTTTTCTGGGCACTTTTAAGTCACAGCTCGATCATTTTGCTTTTGTGCTATTGCAGGCAAGTGTGGCATGGGTTTTTTTCACTTTGTTTTTTCCTAGATTTGTTTTAGACCTAAGTAAAATTTAGACATAAGTAAAATATTTTATACTTATTCTTATTAAATTTCATCTTTTCTGAAATACCCATAACTCCATAATATCAGGGCCACTACCTTCCTGTCTTACTACTGAATTCCCCCTTATTCCCTGGCATATAATAAACACCCAATATATTTTTTTAAAATAAATGCTTGAATAAATAAATCTGTCCCATTGTCCCAGGCTACTAAGATATTTTTATCCCAGTTTTAGTAGCCAGTATATACCTTTTACTACCAGATCATGTCATTCACAAATCTGATCCATATTCTCTTTATGTTCTCATTCATGTCATTAAAAAAACTTCACCGCTATTTGGTCAAGGACAGAGCCCTCAGGTATGTTTTGGAGAAACTGCCCTTCAGGTCAACATAAGCCCATTAATTAGCAGACTGAAATGAGAGAAATGAGATTGTCCCATGAGAGGTAAACCATAAATCAATACCTACATTCAGTGCAGGAACAGCAAAGTCACCTTAAAGAGAACGCATGCACCCAGGTCTGTATGAAGTACCTGAAACCTGACCAAAGGTACTAGCTTATCTATGGAACATGTCACTCAGAAATGAATTGGGGGAAAGGGAGACAGTATTGAAGATCACATCCACTCTTTTTCTAGGGAGAAGGGACCTGTCAGGCCAACTGCAGCATGGCTACTTTAGTGGAAGACAGTACCAGGCTTTGAGAGCTGGTGCCATTAAACACTGGAATCATTTAACTAACTGCTCCTGCTCTGAGTAGGTCATCACTAAGCTCCCTGCCTCACCATCTGCTCACTGTGTGGCTCAGTGGATTGAGTTCCAGCCTGTGAACCAAAGGATCGCCGGTTCAATTCCCAGTCAGGGCACATGCCTGGGTTGCAGGCCACATCCCCATTATGGATGTGCAAGAGGCAACCATATGTTGATGTTTCTCTTTCTCTCTTTCTCTCTCCTTTCCCCTCTGCCTAAAAATAAGTTTTAAAAAATAAAATGCCAAAAGTTAAAGAGAGAATCTTAAAAGCAATAAGAGAAAAGCAGTTAGTTAGCTATACAGAAGTCTCCATAAGACTGTCAGCTGATTTCTCAAAAGAAACGTGGCAAGCTAGAAGGGATTGGCAAGAAATATTCAAAGTCATGAAAAATGGGTACAGCCAAGATTGTTCTACCCAGCAAAGCTATAATTTAGAATGGAAGGACAGATAAAGTGCTTCCCAGACAAGGTAAAATTAAAAGAGTTCATTACCACCAAACCATTATTAAATAAAATGTTAAAGGAACTTACTCAAGAAAAAGAAGATTAAAACTATGAACAATAAAGTGGTAATAAATACATATCTATAAACAATGGAATCTAAAAAATAAACTAAGCAAATAAGAAGAACAGAGCTAGAACTGTGATTACAGAGAGCATTTTGATGGTTGCCAGATGGTTGGGGGTTTGGGTGAATGGGTGAAGAGGTCAGGGGGTTAAGAAGTAAAAATTGGTAGTTATAGAACAGCCATGGGGATGTAAAGAACAGTATAAGAAATGGAGCAGCCAAAGAACTTATTCACATGACCCATGGGCATGAACAAAGGTGTGGGGATTGCCTGAGGGAGTAGATGGTGCTGGATGGAAGGGGGCAAAGGGAGGAAATTGGGGTTACTGTAATAGCATAATCAATAAAATATTATTTTTAAGAGTACTTTTAAGAGATAACATTGTTGGGAATTTAATTCTAGCTCCTCCAGGTAAAAAGCTAATAAAGATATGAGGTCTGTCTGGAAAAAATCCAACCATTTTTAATGTAATGAAAACTGCATGACCTCAGTGTAACCCGGCAGCCAACGAGAGTGGACTGGAATGTGCACGTGTTATCAATGACCACTTCATTGTACTAGTCAGTGGGGGTAGTAAATGCAATTGAGTGAGCATGTGTACTGTGTGGCCTTCACATTCAAAATGACTGAGCCAGTAGAGCAACAAATATGCATCAAATTTTGCATAAAGCTTGACCATTCCTCCACAGAAACTATTTGGATGGCTCAGAAGGCTGCAGCTGTGGGCAACAGGTGGTTGGCAGCTTCATCATGACAGCATACCTGCTTGTGCAACATGTCTCGTGCAGAGTTTTTTGGCAAAACATCAAATCACCCAGGTGACCCAGCCCCCTTACAGCCCAGATTTGGCAGCTTGTGACTTCTGGCTTTTCCCAAAACTAAAATCACCTTTGAAAGGGAAGAGATTTCAGACCATCGATGAGATTCAGGAAAATATGATGGTGCAGCTGATGGTGACTGAGAGAACTGTGTGAGTTCCCAAGGTATCTACTTTGAAGGGAACTAAGGTGTCATTGTCCTATATACAATATTTCTTGTATCTTATATCTTCCTCAATAAATGTCTCTATTACGTGGCTGGGTACCTTCTGGACAGGTACCTCCTCACATATCTATGGTTTAAAGTAGTGTAAGTAGTAGACTGAAAATGACTATATTACCCTGATTGTAAGCCAATGCTTTATAACCTTGTACCATTTTTCCACATTGGTGCCTGATGAAAAACTGGTTTATACAATTGGAGACTCATAAGTTTAATGTACAATGACATTTACTTTGATGAAAGGGTTATACTTTCAAGGTTACATCTGTAAAGGCATGAAGGAGTTCTGCTGGTTTGCTCAGTCACATATGAGCTACCAGAAATGAGGACTGAAAAGTGTTATAGAATATTGCTACATTATTCTTTGTTTCTAATGTAATGTAGATAATTTCTTATTTTCTCCAAACAAAGGCTTGAGCCTAATTTGCAACTAATTGCCATGAAAAAAATAATAAAAGTGACTTTCACTTTAGAATCCTCCTCCCACAATGAGAATACTTAAACAAATTGGAACTTTTTCTAACCAAAGTAGTCAAGTAGGAAAAAAGCTGGATATTAAAGGAAAGATGTGCAAGAACAAACAGAAGCTTCCTGCCCAAATAGTGAAAAAGATGGTACCAGACAGGAACAACAGCCAAAATCTCAGCCATTTGTGCCAATAATTTTCCATCACCTCTCAAAAAGAGTTTCTTTTAAATTATTTAACTTAAATCTATGTTATGCAGTATCATTGAGACCAGGGTTAGTGGGATAGACCATGGTAGTACACAAATATCTATTGGGTATTTTTAACTCAAAAGGTTAAGAATTGCCATTTTATTCCTCCAGTTCTAAATTAAGTTGGAAAATGTGGAAGATCAGAAAGCATAATATAGTTTTCATAACCCCCACATTTGTTTATAGTTCAGATTAATACAATTTGTACCTTGTCCCCAATCTGAAGTAAGCCAATAGTTTCCGCTTTTGTCCCCTCAAATTTTTAAGCCAATCAAGAAGCAAAATAGACTCTGTTTTTGGTTTTGTTTTCTTTTAAAGGAGCTGGAAAAAATGAAATATCCTGAAGTTACACCACCAAAGAAAGGAGACAAGAAAGAGCGAGCTTGGGGTCATTCACAGGCTGCATGATCAGACTAGAAAGACTGAGAGACAAGGTCAACCTCAGCTTTCTCTAATATCCTCCTTTCTCTTCCTTTGATTATTGATCACTTTGGAATCTTGTTCAATAGGTTCTGTCCCTAAAAAGACATGGATGTTATAAAAGATACTTTACTGAAAACTTCATGTAAAATGAGCTAAAGTCATCATTGCAGTGGTTCAGAGCCTTTAATTCGTGCATTATAATAGCCTTTTGAAAACCCTGTCCCATGCCAATTGAATCAGAATCTCTGGGAGTAGGACACTGATGTCAGTATTTTTTTTTTTTACATTATCAGGAAACTAGGGTTTTTCTTTTTATTGTTGACACTATTACACATGTCCTCCTCTTGCCACCCCCACCTTTGCTCTCTTCCACATACCCTCCTTCACTACATTGTTGTCCGTGTCCTTGGGCTATGCATATATGCATATATGATCTTTGGCAAATCTCTTTCAGTTCCCCCTACCTGTCTCCCTTCTGAGATCTTTCCGTCTGTTCCATGTATCCATGCCTCTGGTTTTATTTTGTTTGTCTGTTTTATTCATTAGATTCCACATATGACATCAGTATTTTTTAAGCTCCCTCAACAATGAGCTGCATAATCACACTTGGAACCACTGCATTTCTGTTGCGTAGAGTAACAACTTCTTTTGTTTTCTTTTTTATTAAATTTATTGGAGTGACATTGGGTAATAAAACTATATAGGTTTCAGGTGTATAATTCTATAATACCTCATCTGTATATTGTATTATGTGTTCACCACCCCAAGTCAAGTCTCCTTCCATCACCATTTATCCTCCCTATATCAACTTCTACTTCCCCCAACCCCCATTCCCCTCTGGTAATTGCTGCATAAGACCCTAATTGGTCATAATTGTTTATGTCCAGGTTGGAAAAAAAAAAGTGACAGGGAGAGACTGAAAAGTATATTTGTAAAAATCATAGTTTTAAAAATAGAAAAAATTCTTAGAGAAATCTAATTTTATTGCTTCATTTTAAGTGTTAGCACCTTTACTTTAATATGCAAATTATAATGACTTTTGAACCACTCAGGCAGTTTGAAGTTTAATTTACAAAACCTGGTATATGGAGAGTTCTATTTCTCCAGGCATTTGTGGGAATCCCCAGATAATGCAAACCTCTTCCTTAACACTGTTCATACTTTCTCCAAGTCCCTTTCCACCTCAGCCAGGTGTTTAGCTCCATGCTGCTTCTCCTACTTCTCCTACAGGTCGCACACTGCTGAGTTCCTACTAAATATCCCTATGTTTTGTTTTGTTTTGTTTTTTAATCCCTCCTCCCAAATACAACCTCTGTGCTTATCTTCTCCACCTGAAACTTTCATCACAATTTTGGTGATGGTTTGGGCTTAAAGGAAAACTGGGAACAAGAACGCACCCCTACAACTGTTACTTGAGAGGAACCCAGCACTCTCCTACTCAGTCCCTTCCTTCCCTCTGCTCTTCTCCCAAAGTACCTGAGTCACCTCATGGCATAGGAGAATCACCTGGTTCTTAGCCATCATCCCCTCTCCACACCGAATGATGATCACAGTCTGCATCATTTTTCCTCACCATCCAAGCCCTCTCGCCCAAACTGCAAAGTCCCTTCAGTTCTGCCAGGCATCATTAATGCTCTTTTAGATGCTTTCCAGCCACTTGGGAGCTCTGGCAGACTGGGGACAGCCTCCAGCCCTCCGTGTCTAGACACTTGAGGCAGCACCTCATTCTTCTGATACCTTGTGGAGACTGCTAGAGCCTTGTGTGTTTTTTCAGAGCCACATCCAGAAATCAAGCACCTTCTCCTCTGACCTCAGATAGCCGAATTTACATAGAATTGTCCAAGGGCTGGAGGAGGAGGGGAGGGCACAGGGAACTCACTAACAGTTCATCCTTCTTCATCTCCTCTCATCAGCCCATTACTCTTGAACAAATTTAGAGCAGGAACCTGACTCTGAAATCATCATACATTCTCCCCAAGTATATTGCTTATAGCATAAACGTTGACTTTTTCAGCTTAAAAACATTTTTCTTCTACTTACAGGGTAAGTTGTTCAAAAGCCTACACAGAAACTCAAATATCTGTTTTCCTTTTTCTCCCGTATGCATGCTGTGCCAGCTGTACTCTGAGGGTAGTTTGCCAAAGCCCAAGCCTCCCATAAATGATGGGGAGGTGGAGGGAAATCACCAGGGAAAAATTCTCATTGGTTAGTATCAACACATTTTTCCACCTTGGAAAGGGTGCAAACGGTGTGCCTAAGAAAAGGGCAAGAGATTGGGAGAGCCAGAAAGATAAGAGAGCACATAGGAAAATGTGAATGATCAGGAAATATCAGGAGAGAGGTAAGGCTTGGTAACTGGCCCTTGCAAGAAGATGCTTGGGAGGAGCAGAGAGTACATCATAGGGATGTTCAAGTGAAATAAATATAGCGGTGTACTCTTGCCTCCTATACCCCAGGAACTCTTCATTGTTAAATTCTTCATAATGAATGTAAATACTGTGTTGAGGCTGGTGTTAGGAGGAAAATGAAATAGTAATGTTATATTAGAAAATAAATTGCCCTAAAAGAAAACAATCTACACCCATGCCACTTTGCATAGTCTGCTGATTATCATTTACTAAGAGAGCAGATTAGCTCATTGGTACCACAATGTCTTCAACAGCTCCCTCCATGTAAGGGCCAATTTTGTTCGAATCTCCTTGATCTTAAAGAATAAATCCATCCAAACAAGCCTAACCTTAAAGGAAAATTCACTGGAAGAAGAAAAGAGGTATGTCACAGAACTCAAGAGTAGGCAGAACAGCTAAGTCTCTTGAGAAGTGTAATCAAGATCTGGAAAACCAAGCAATATTCTCTATTTGTCCAAGACCACATGGTCTCTTGTCTCTTCTTCCCATGCATGGAGACAAATGGGAGCATGATGGATTTGGGGGGCTCCATGGAGCCACTTAACTGTAAGGCAGAGTTCTAGTTGCTGGGTATACTGGACATGGGGTTGGAGAAATGGCAAGAACAACACATTGCAGGCACCCAATCGACATATACAGAATGGATACATGATAACAGTTTTTGTTTTGGAGGTGTTGTAGATATTTAGGAACAATTACCAGTAGGAAGCTGATTGATGAACTTGGAGCTCAAAAGAAATGTGTGGTTGACAACAGAGATTTGCATTACCAGCTTAAAATAGTAATTTAAAGATCAAGTGAATAAATCACCCGGGAAGACTGTCTAACGAAAAGAAAAAAGAGGCTAAGGACAAATACCTGGGGAGACACTGGTATTTAAGGGGTGAGTAAAGAAAGAAAAGATTGAGAAGTAGAATGAGCAGGACTAATCAGAACAGTAGGAGGAAAACTAAACAGTGGCAGATGGATCTTCAAGGAGGGGAAAGAGAAAAGAGACAAAGGCTGTCCCGCAATTAGTATTGGTAATGAAGAGGCTCTATGACTGCTCTCGGTGAGTTTTGGTTGCAGAGCTGGGCTGAGCAGAGGTAAGGGTGTGGTAGTTTTAGGAGTGAATTGGCCATGAGAATATGGTAGGTGGGTAAAACCACTCCTAAGTAGGTGCTCTGTTTTCTGTTTTCAGGTAGTCTAGCTCATCTAATCTTCACGGCAATCTTATTAATTAAGAATCATTATCCCTATTTTATAAATTTTAAAAAAAACAGAAACTCAGATTTTTAAAAAATAATCTAACTTTCATTTTTGATAGTATATCAGACAAATATTCTGAAACACAACCGTCCTGTTGCAAAACAACTAAAAGTGATCAATCTATTGTTATATTTTATGATATATATATTAGTATATTTAATATCAGCAATTTTGAAATCCCAAGATTACACAGCTAAGGGAGACATTGCTTATATTCAAACTGCAATCTGTCAGACTAAAAATTCATATTCTTTTTTGGTTAGTTGTTTTGGGGGGATTTTTTTAAAGGAAATAGTATAAGTAATGATTTAAAATGCTGGGAAATGTCAGGTTTCTCTTCTCTGGACCTATTCCACATTATTTTTCAAGTGTTGAAATCAAAACTGAACACTGTTCTTTAAGCATAATCTGAGCAATGCGAATTACACTTGCTCTGGATGGTTGTAGATCTACTGTGAGTGTTTTTCCCTAGTATCTTCTGAGGAACTAAAGTTAGACAATTCCTTGATGTCAAGGCCTCTGTAACTATAAAATTTTGCCTTCAGTTACATGGAAAGTTGATCTGAAATTCAACTAACTTCACTCCCTGACAATCCATACTCTCAAATGTTCTCTGTGTCTTCCCAATGGCTATACACAATTAGGACAGACCTGAAGCTTCCATAGGAATCCCAGGAGAAACAGCTAGTGCAAAGGCCTTAAGATGGCACCGTGCCTGGGGTCTCAAGGAAGAGCAAGGAGGCCAGTGTGGCTGCTGTGCAGGGAGCAAAGGGAAAGCTACAAGACACAGGGTCTGAGAAGCAATATGGGTATGGCAGTCAGGACCTTGCAAGGTCCTGGAAGGGATTTCATCTTTCCCTCTGAGCTTGTAACTCAGATGGCATCGCTGCAGATCTTCATGGCACAGATGGGTGCAATTCCCTCTGGACAATCAGTGGTAATCTGGCTGCTCTCAAAGGAGGACCTCACTGAGCACAGACAGAAAGAACGGGAAAATATGGCTCCTTGTGTAGGCCATGGCGGGAGGTTACTCACAGACAGCCAAGTGGTATCTGGATCCTAGCACTGCTCTTGCCCTCAGTAGCCGTTCAGGTTCAGACCCCTCTTCCTTATTCCCATAGATTTTTGGTTTTCCCATGCTCTCAGCTCTTTTCTTCTCCCTGTCTCAGAGGATCCTTTCTAACCTCAGGGGTTGGGGCAGGGGAACAAGGCTTTTTCCATGAGAATTTTCTTCTCCATCAATTTTTATGCATGGAGGCCTCTCCCCTTCCTCCTTTTTGGGATACAGACTTCTCGAAACTCATACAGCAAAGTAGTGAGTCGGGCTTTTTTCTCTCACCTCTGTGAGTCACTCCATTCCCTAACAGGGGAAGGCAACCAATGCAGCACACTTGGCTCTTCCTGGGGAAAGTGAAAAGCCATGGGATAAAAAAGATATACCAATAACAAAAACACACCAATTAATATTTTTAAAAGACTTTCTCACTATATTTGTTTCAGACAAATCATTTGTTCAAGAAACATTGAACACTTCCCACAAGCCAAAATATGTGCTAAGGGTGAAGGGACAGCTATGAATGGAACCTAATCCCTGCTGTCTAGGCCCCCACAGACTCGAGGGAAAGGAAGAGGAGAAACAGTAAATTACAGCAATGGGAACAGTAGTCACATAGCACAGAGCCCACACAGACAGAAGTTAGTAGCCTAAGGACAGCAAAGTGCACCAATGGCCTAGTTTTCCCAGCTCCAGACAACTGCTAATGCCGGTCATTCAACTGAGAAAGTAGAGAGATCTGTGAAAGAGGCACTTCTGACCAAAATAGAGAAGTGCTAGATTTCCAGCACTGTAGAGTGTAATAGGGCATTTCACAGGCACTTATGTCTGTGAGCAAGTCTTCCTCATGCTCTAAATGGAGACTGGAAACAAAGTTCTTCATGAAACTCTTTCAACACTTATTTGTCCAGTGCAAAATGTGCTTCAAAAGTGAATAAGACCACCGTGTGGGGATTGCCTGAGGAAGTAGGAGCTGGGGCTGGGTGGAGGGGGGCAAAGGGAGAAAAATTGGGACAACAGTAATAGCATAAACAATGAAAGATTTTTTAGCTGCTTTTTTCTTTCTACTATATAGTATTCCACTGTGCAAATGTACCAGTTTTTTGATGCACTCATTTACTGTTGGGCACTTAGGTTGCTTCTAGTACTTGGCTATTATAAATTGTGCTGCTATGAACTTTGGGGAGCATAGGTTGTTTTGTATTGGTGTATTGGGGTTCTTAGGGTATAATCCCAGCAGTAGAATGGCTGGATCAAAAGACAGTTCCATTTTTAGTTTTTTGAGGAGATTCCATACTGTTTTCCACAATGTCTGTACCAGTCTGCATTCCCACTAACAATGTGCTAGTGTCCCCTCTTCTCCACAACCTAGCCAGCACTTATTGTTTGTTGAACTGGAGAGCATTATGCTAAGTGAAATAAGCCAGGCAGTGAAAGACAAATACCATATGATCTCACCTATAAGTGGAAACTAATCAACAAAACAAACAAGTATGCAAAATATAAACAGAGACCGTGAAATAAAGAACAAACTGACAGTAAGTGGGGGAAGGTGGGTGGAGGATAATGGGGGAAAGAAGAGGAAGGGACACCAAGGAACATGCATAAAGGACTCATGGACAAAACCAAAGGTGGGTAGGATTGAGGGTGGGAGGTGGGGGTGCGTGAGGCACAGGAAAATGGTGGTGGGACAATGGAGACAATTGTACTTGAACAACAATAAAAATAACTTTTACTTTAAAAATTAAAAAATAATAGATTTTTAAAAATAAAGTGAATAAGAAATCAAGCAGGAGTTGAAAAGTCAGTTAAGATTTTCAGCCCTGGTTGCTGTAGCTCAGTGGATTGAGCATTGGTCTGAGAACGAAAGGGTTGCCAGTTTGATTCCCAAATCAGGGCACATGCTTGGGTTGCAGGCCAGGTCCCCAGTAGGGGGCATGCGAGAGGTAACCACACATTGATGTTTCTCTCCCTCTCTTTCTCCCTCCCTTCCCTTCTGTCTAAAAATAAAATTAATAAAATCTTTTTAAAAAAGATTTTTAGTCAGGGGATATGTATACACAGGAAAAATAAAATTTGAATCATATGTTGGGAAATGTCAGCACTCTGATCAGCTCTTTTCAATTTGACTCGCCATCCTCTCACAGGTCAAGTTTCAGTGTATCAGTATATACGGTCCACTACACATACTTTTAGATGATGACTTTCCAGAGAGGTACAGTGTGTTCGAGAACTGTTTTTGCAGTACCAGCTCTGGGATATGGCAGATAAGCTTAACCTGTGTGGCTAAGGCAATACCTCTGGTCCTCGTCTGTATGCCCCATGTCTCTATTTCCCCTCCCCACCCCCATTCTCTACACAGCGATGTCTGCTTCTTGCTTCTGGTTCCTTCTTACTCATCCAAAATAGCTGTACCTTTGCTAGTAAGTACTCCCGAAGTATAATCTTTAATACTGAATTATTATCAAATGACTCCTTTGGAAAGTTTTGGCTCTCTCCCTTATAGCTGTCTTTGCTACTGGTCAGCCCAGGAGTAGCTGTAAGATGCTGCAGCTCTCTGTCTTTTTCCAATGACTTCCCACTAGTGGTTGATGAGTCTCAGGCAACAAAGCTTTGTTCTTCTGTGGCAATGAGAGGAAGGGCCTAAACCCCTTTTTCATTGGTAAAGGACATTTTCTACCTGAAATTAATCATGCAATTCCCCATATTGGGGTGGCTTACACAGGGATACAGGCAGGCTCCTAGAAAGCACTACAGGAGAACACAGGAGGAAGCATTTAAATCAGCCATGTAGGACCAGCAAAGGATCCCCCAAGGAAAAAAAATATGAGCTAAGTTTTGAAAAATGGGAATATACTTTCTCTAGGATAATGAGACATATATATATATATATATATATATTTATATATATAAAATTAAAAATTATCTAAGGCTGCTGAAAGATATCATTAAGAGTTTGAATTTATAAAGCAAGTTTTCCAAAGGTGATATAATAGAGCAAGAGTTCAGAAACTGTTTTTAAGACTTTCTGGAACTACATGGATAATAAAGATTTGAGGAGGAAATAAAGAGATGACCAAAAAGATGAACTACAGTCCCTTCCCTAGTTCACCCAGAGCAGCTTACTTTTACACATTGGGATTTCATCATTGTAAAAATCTATTAGAAAAACATTAAAAATATTTTGGTGATTTTTTAAAAGATTTGAAAACAGTGGTATTGGAAAATGCATTCTTGCTCTTTATAAACACAGCACTGCGGTAAGCCATAGATATCTTCTCTGTGAATATTCTACTGTGAGAGTTAGGCAAATATGTGTCTGTATTTCCTCAGATACATATTTGTGGGACACCTTACTGTGGGACACCAACATTTCTTGGCTCCTCAGACCTTATCTGTGAAATGACAAAACTCTGAAAGCTGCGTGAGGTTCAAGGAATGAGGAAGAGAGCTCTATGGGTAGTATGACTAAGATCTGGAGGTGTGGGTAGTGCCCACCAGTTTTTCCAACCCATTCCCTTTAGCTAAAGTACATTAGCAACTGATTGCCCCATCCTGGCCTTCCTTCTTATTCTGCTGTGGCTTTCTGTTTAGTTTGCATATTAGAGCAGATATTAGCCAAAGATTCTCCTCCAGGTTGCACTTGGCATTTCTGTGGCCAAGCTGTGACAACCATATCACTCTATGAGCTTTCTTGATAATTTGTTTCCTTTTTAAATGATATGTTCTCACTTCACAGGGCCCAATTAGTTTTTAAAATATGCAAAACTGAATTAATACCATTTCAACTCCTAAAATATGCCCCATATGATGATCAGTGATGTTTTCTCAAATGCTAAGGGAACTACTTGGAATTTCTAAATCAACAGAGATTCTACTGAAATCCCTTGAAAGAAAACTATTTCTCGGTGACAAGAGTGAAAAATAATGCCTTGCCTTTCTATGTCCTAAAACAAATGGAGGCCCCAAGAGACTTCAGCTAGCATGAAAAATTTGCTTATTTTCAGGACAATTAATCAAAATGTATTCCAAATGTCATCCTTATCAAGCAAATATTAATGTACATGAGTCTCTTCAGAGGCAGTAAAGGCCTACTTCAGGTTGCTAATGTGGTTATTCATACCCAGTAATGTCAGCACTAGACTTAGAAACCAATTAAATTGTTGAAAGATGAGAAAATGGACCTGGGTCTTCCCAGAATCCCATATCATATTTTTGGGGGAAAAAAACCTTCAGTTCGACACAGTAATTCTACCGTTGAGGAAACCAGAAAGGATTAACAGCCTGCCCACAATCAGCAGCCCCTTTTTTGTCTTCAGATCTTATCTGTGAAATAATACTTCAGGGCCAGAATTAATTCAAACCACGGTACGCTAGAAACCAGGCCCTGGTCTGGGGTTCTTCCCACCGTTATACGCAGGGTACAAAGAAGGAAAGAGAAGCATGGTAGACCTGGCCAAGGTCGTAAGAGTTCAGAAGGACACATAAACATCCCAGTTATATTTACATTTCCAGTAATTCCCCTAATTGTAGAAATGTCTAACCTGATATCCATGACAAGGAGTCAGAAATGTGGAGGTGAAAATTCCAGCATCGATTGGAAAAAGTGGAACCAAAACTTCTGGTCCCAATGCTACTACATGAGCGATGCCAGGATGGCTGCAGGAGAATTCCTGGCATCACTGAAAAGCCTACATTCAAAGACCCCACAGAGGAGATTCTGAAACAGGAGATTTAAGGCAGGGCTCAGGAATGTGTGTATTGTAAAACAAGCTTTCTGGGCACATCTGTCTAATGCAGAATCACGTTCAGGACCTTTGAAGCCCCTTTTCACACTGCTCTTCTATTAAAGGACACTTCCTTCAAGCTCTCAGTAGGATTTACTTACAGAGAGCCAGCTGGGAAAGATGTGAGATAACCAGAAAGAGGATCTGTGTTTGAGTGGTGGCCTGCTTGTCCATTTTTAGCTAACCATGTTGGCTGTGACTGGTCTCTACGCATTTAACAATGATCATGACGACAATAATAACAATTATCATGGACAAAGTCTACTAGACCAGTGCTCCTCCAATTGGAATGTGTGTAAGAATCACCTGGGGATCCTATTAAAATGCAGATTCTGAATCAGTGGGTCTGGAGTGGAGCCTGAGGATCTGCATTTCTAGCAAGTTTCCCAGGCGATACCAATGTTGCTGGTGAATGGATGACACTTTGGGTAACAAAGTGCTAGATTTTTTACACACTAACTAAGGAGAACTGAGTCTATTTCAAATTCCTTAAAGATTCAGCATCACAAAAGGCATATAAGAGTACTGACTCCTGACAGCAGCACTAAAACCTATAGAGGCAGTCAGGTATCACCGGCAGTGATCCATGCAAGCCATGGCTGGGCAAAATGGTGTCACTGATTGCATATATGGCAGAAAAACAAAAACTGAAACTGAAACAAGCCAATGAGTAAATTTGTCCCGAAGACCTCAGGTCACAGTGTGTTAAATTTGTTCATTCTTTTGGGTCACAACCACATGATTTGTCCCAACTCAATGAGCCCCAGAGGTGTTTGTTTCTACTCTAAATAAACATGCAGTTTTTCAGGAGAAGTCACAGAAGCAAGACGAGCTTTCTGTCACCCCTGGATCCCCATTTCTTTTATAAATCCCAAATCATAAGCATGGCACAGTAAAAAACAGTCTGCTACCAGGTATGGTCCTGTGGCAGAAACATCTCGCACACAAAGTTAATCATTATTTAAAAAATTAGGTGAGTTCTAATCACAGTCTCAGAAAAAACAATGCAATTCGCAACTGAGAGTAGTGAATAGAATCTTCATATTGCATTCTGTTTATTATTTTGTGTTTCTATGCCATCAGACTAGGAAACAGAATTTATCAAAATGCAGGGCCCATTTTAAGTGCTCAGTAAATACTTGAAAATTAATTGATTCAATGATTGATAGAACCCAGATACTTTTAAAATTCAACTCTTTTTTATAATTAGATCCCAGAAAGTTTTAACTAATAAAGTGAAATAAGCAAAAATAGGGAGAAATAAAAATTGAGAGACTAGAGACTCAATGTATTATATGCAGCAGGTGTTATCAGTTGCCCACTCAAAAATATGCTCCCTTTTTCTTGACTGGTAAATTCCAATTTAATTAAGAATGTTGTAGAGATCCTTTGCTCTTCAGAAAGACTCTCCCATTGCAGAGGATAAGACAAATTAAACTATAGAATAACATCCCCCCCGTCAGAGGGTGTTCTAAGAATGGGCATGGGATCCCATGCTTAGGAGGTTGTATTCTGAGAACATGAAGCTTGTAGTTGCTGCCACAATTTTGTGACCATAAAGTAGAAGTTCATAAAAATGTTCCAACATTGCCAAGCACTGACCTAGCCCTGGAATGGACTACCTCTTAGCTCCTTGTTATGGAAGGAAAACAAACCACACTGTCTAATGCACTTTTAGTGAGAATTCCATTCATTATACCTGAGAGCATATTACCAATATAATATGCTTCTCCTATTTGTATGTATATATTTTAAAATCTAATATGGACTTCCCAAACACAATAGTTAGTAAATACATGGTTAACAAATTTTTGAGGTAATCATTTATTGGATTAGGTTATAAACTCTGGAATATAAATTGACACCCATAAAAGAGTTAGCTGAGCCAAGTTGTCTACCATGAAATGTAGGAAAAAGCTCACACAAGTTTTAGTAGAGGTAATCATTTATACATTTATTCATTTAA
Source organism: Mormoops blainvillei (assembly GCA_004026545.1). NCBI lineage: Eukaryota > Metazoa > Chordata > Mammalia > Chiroptera > Mormoopidae > Mormoops > Mormoops blainvillei. The sequence continues at coordinate 1,312 of PVJD01012551.1, read as the reverse complement.
CAAATGTTTACTGATGTATTCTGGTTGGAGGAACCATGCTAGGCTCTGGAGAGACAAGACAGAGAAATCCCTTTCTTCATAGAGCTTACATTCTAGTGAGGCAGAGAGAAAATTCACAGATTTATAAATAGGATTATTAGTACCAGGAGGAAAAAAACCCAGAATGATTATGTAAAGAGCAACTGCAGTGAGATTGTTAAATAAGGTTGTCAGAGGAGGTCAGACTTATGTAGAAGCAAAAAATCCAGTGGGGTGTCAGCCAATCCAAGGTGCTGCCATTTCGCAGTAGAGTCATAATCAACAAACCCAACTGTCAAGCGTTAGAGGAATTTGGGCCTGATCAAGGAAAAGGATATGAGCACAAGAGGCACTCACCACAGCAAGCTCGACTGGGCAGTGATTAAACAGGGTTGCATGAGAGAAGGCTGTCCCTCACAGTGAGAGCGTGCACAGAGGCTATAGTCAGGGTGGGAGTTGGGTGTTGGGGGGCTGCTAGTCAGAAGAGGAGGAAGGCGAGGGAACTGCCAGGTGATAGCGGGATTGAAGAGGAAGCTTATTACTGGGTGCTGTCACTCAGAGCACTCAGCATGGTGGGGAGTCTCTGGGTCGGAGAGCTTCGAAGGACCATAGCAGCGTGGAGCCTTATAACTGCAAGGATTCATCATCTAAATAGGTAACAGGTATTGAGTGAGGTTTTGCACAGTATACAAAGCCAGTCTCTAAATGGCTACATTTTGTTTGAGCTATTTTTAAAAATAATTAGAAGTGCAAAAATTTGGATTTGGCTCTGTTGGGCTTTTGAGCTAATGAATTTCAGCTTGTAGTAAAGAAACAAACAACGTAGGGGCCAATACACAAAGGCCATCTTTGGTTCATTTACATAACATTAACCTATTGTTTTTAAGGCAAGGCCAGTAAACAATTGACACTTGCAAAAGAGCACTCAATAGTTTTGAATAAGCCCAAGCATGTCTTCAGATATAGTGTTTATCTGGAGGAAGGGATAGAGTTCTAGAAACTTTCCTAATTGGACAAGAAAACAAAGAAAAAGCAAGTAAACTAGGCTAGACCCTCAAGTTTCTATTTAGCTGTTAAGATATAGTGATAAAACAGGTAGAAGACAGCTGCCTTTTATCTCCAGGTACAACAGGAACAGCATGTTTAAAGGAACAACTGGAAAATTCATAAGTATAGTTTTAACAAGCTACTTTATGAATTTCACTTTTAATTTAGGCTAGGGAGCTTAAGAACAATAAGCAACAAAGAAAACATCGTATCCAAATGAGGTGAAAAGAACCTTAAAGAATACAAT